>JAQPPZ010000179.1:0-256589 GCA_028583015.1 Wollemia nobilis | reverse complement strand
GGGATGTAGCCAAATCAGTGAACCTCGGTATATCTTGTGTTGTGTGATGTTCTCTTGTTATACTTGCTTTATTTGGTTTTATGTTTTCATTGTTTTGGCTTTGAGTTTTGAAGATTTAAGTTTTAAAGAGCTATACTGATTCACCCCCTCTCTCAATGTCATTGTGAGACTAACAACTTGTTACTAAAAAATAGTGGTTGTAACCAACTCCCCTATGTAACAAAAAAAATAGCTCTTAACTTTACTTTACGAGGGGTGATGGTAAAAAATAGTGGTTGTAACCAACTCCTTTATGTAACAATTTTTTTTTTTAGCTTTCTAAGACACGTGATGGTTGATATGGGAATTTTGAGCCCTAAGAGTTAGTAGTAGGGGTTTTTCCCACTACATGGATCAAATAAAAAGTATAATAAAAATAAATATATATTAAATAATTTAATATAATATTTATTAAGATATTATATTATAAGTATTTTGGAATCAAATATTATTTTATTATAATTATAAAAATAATTAATATTTTTACCTTTATTTTATAAATACATGTAAGAACATATTTGAAATTTGTTTATAGGTTTTATTGCAATAATTAGCTAGAAACTAGATTAACCTTCATAAATAGAAATTTAGTGAATTATCTTATTAGACATAAATTCTCTACAATAGGAAGAATAATAGGCATTAAGTTTGGTAAAATTAAAAAAAGAAAAGACATGAATTTTCATGTGAGAGTGTCATAAGGAAGCTTAATCATTGATGATTAGATATAATGTAGATTATTTTGAAATAGAAACTAGTGTTGTTATAAAATTGATATTTTTAGAAATAGTAAAATCAAAGTTATCTTCTATTTACATTTAATTATTAAAGTTGGTTTATGGATTCCACTTCTAACTTAGAATTGACAAATGAAATAAGAATTCTAACTCATTAGTATATGTATTAAATAAAATGTAATGTTAGATGAAATCCTTTAGGTTGATGCAATAGTAGATATATATACAAATTTAGGAATTGGTTCACTTTCTCTCAATTTTAATGGTCATTGTATTTGAACTTAAAGATTGAATGTTTTGGCCTTATGGAAACTATTGAGATTGTCTTTTAACAATTTCTTGGTTAAAAGGTATTGTTTAAATAATTAGGTAATTGAAGTCATTCCTAGCATAGTTGAACGTGGTAAAAGGATAAGGTGTATTTAAAATAGTAGAAGAAGCACTTTTCAGTTTGGAGGTGAAATTCAAATATTAGTCAAAATTAAATTATGAATGGTTTTAAATTATTGACTTTGATCTTTTGCTAGCAACTAGTGAAATTTAACTAATAGGTAATAGCACAAAACTTAGGTTAGTGTGAGAAAACCCTAGGATCTAGGAATCTACTTTCATTCTTGTAATGGTTGCTGCTCAAACAGTAGCTTCAAATTATGTTGAAGCTATCGGAGTAAGGAATGATGCCAAGGAAGAGACCCTAGAAGTTCATGCCAAAAGTTTTCCACAAGGTAACAATGTCAATCCTATTGTTAAAATTCTTGTTATTGAGTTTGATAATGCATGTAAGTGGTTATAAGAGCATACCCTGATAGGATATTTCTTGGGTCATATACCAAATGATACTCTGATCTAATCTTAAATTCAATTGGCAATATTATGGTATTAAGATAGAGAATACCCAAAAAAATTTAAAAGGTTTTTTCTTTTTTGCTTTGTTGATGCTTAGCATGCGTAAGAAGTTTTTAGTTTGGTATGTCGAAAGCTCTTTGCTTTTCTGTTAATAGTGGTACAAATATTTCTCTATCCATGATGAGACTTCTCTGGAAGTGCCTGTTTGGGATGAATTCCCTAGTCTTCTGATGGCCTTTTGGCCATTCCTGTAAATTATCGCTTCCACTCTTAGGAAGGTGGTCTACTTAGAACCAAATAAATTCTATAATGTTCACCCTAATAGGCGTGTTTATGTCAAAGTCAATATTTCCAAGGAACTTATTGAGTCTATTGACCTGAAGATTGGTGATAAGATTTTTATGCAACATGTTGTGTATATTTATTTGCCCAACACTTTTTACCACTGTCAATATGTAGAGCACAAAATTAAATATTATCCGCTTATGGCTAATAAATTCAAATTGCATAATGATGTTGTTCCTCCCTCTACTTCGATAGCTTCAGCTCCAGGAACCAAAAATCATCCAAATGAATGGACTACCATGGTAAATAGAAAAAACCATCAACCTAAGTAGTTAGTGTTGCAAAGAGGTTCTAGTTCCAACCCTCCTATGTAACAACCCTCGACACCATGCATGCTAACCCTTCCAACTTCCATTGCTCTGGTGCAACCATATGCTTTAGCACCAGGAGGGTCCTCTTTTGTACCTAATTTAGATGAAGTTTCACCACCTCTAGTATCTTCTTCTTCTGATGATTTTGCTACTTCTATTATTAAGCAACCATTACCTAAAATGTGTCATTCTCTAGGTCTCATCGTTCATATAGTATGTCTCATGATAAGCTACATCAAGAAAATATACATCAAACTAAATTTCTTAGGGAAAATAATGAATGAATTCTCATCAATTCGTTCACTTCCCTAGAAGAGTTGGGAGATACTAAAGAAAACCTTGATGGAATGAACCTTGATCATCCTCAATGATTTTTTTATATTGGAATGTAAGAGTACTAAAGGAACTAGTCCAAAAATATCAGGTCTACAAAGAGATTCAGAATGTTGCTTGCTTGCAAGACAATTTGGATTTTCTATATTTACAAGAAGTTAAAGTTGTTGGTTTCATTTTGTATAGTACCTATACCTTTTTATGGCCAACATGTAAGTTTTTTTAGTCCCATAATACTTCTAGCAGAGGAATATTTGTCACTTTCATTTCTTCTAGGTGGCATTCTCATATTGTCACATGGAGGTGGACCCCTCAAATCAAGTAGTTTGGATTATTTTTGAATTTGGTGGTATCCTTTTTGGTTTGATTAATGTGTATGCTTCTAATAATGTAGTGGATTGGTGTGCTTTATGGCAATGGCTTACTCTTTACTTGTTTGAAGTGGTTTGGGTGGTGTGTGGTGACTTCAAAATTATGAAGAAACCGATTGACAAACTTGGTTTTCTCCCTATGCATTGGAATATTGGAGAGTGGGAAGCATGGTTTTTTTTAAGAATAAGCTTGGGTTGAGTGACCCTAATTCCTGCTTTATACCCTCTAAATTTCTTCAGTTGATGTGGTATACTTGGTCCAACCTTCACGCTAGCAATGCCCATATTTTAAAGTGCCTTGATAGAGCTATGCTATCTGAACATTCTAATTTTCATTTCCATCACTTGTCGGCTTCTCCACACTTTATTTCAAATTTTATTGATACTATCATTTCTAATCATGCTACCATTGTATTTTCTATTTCTTTTTCTTCGTATCTACCTCATCAATTCAAGTCTCAATTCTATCTGAATGTTTTTTTGAAAAATTAAACTATGTTTGGTCATATTCATAGTATTTGGAATCTAGTTCCCATACTATCTAGAATTCATGGTAGAATTTATTGGGAGAATGCAACTATCTCCAAAAAAAATGTTCTTCTCTGGAATTTAGGAGTTGAAGTTGCCAAGCGGAGATGAATCTCTAATGCAACCCTTAAATTTGAACTGGCTCAAGCTTCTATCAGACTAGAAGCAATCCATCTAAGCTCTATTATTCAAGCCCAATTTGCAAGTATTAGGCATGAGATTAAAAAAATTGAGCTTTATGAAGCAAGGGGAGCTTAGCTTTGTGCTCAGTTTCACTGCCTAAAAATTGGAGATAGGGTTTCAAAAGATTTTTTTTAGAAAATAAAGACCTTGAGACAAGCCATTCAGTTCAATGCTATTCAGGATGTAGGGGTTCATTAGACAACACTTACTGATATAATTAAATTTTTTGTTAAGCATTATCATAAATTTTTTGCTTCTTAGGAGTTAACTCTTGAACCAGTAGGCTACAATTCAAGCTTATTGTGTAGTTGTTCTTGAGAATATTTCAGCTCTTCAAAAGGAAGCTTTTGAATGTCCTTTGTCATTGGATGATATTTTTGAAGCCCTATCCAAGATGGCTAATGATAAAGCTCCAGTATTAGATGGATTTCCTTGTGAATTTTATAAGGAGTACTAGGATATGGTTGGCCCAGATTTATTATATGTTTATTAGGAAGTAGTGGCTTTTGGATCTTTAGGTTCTATCATTAATAAGGGAAATATTAAATTCATTCATAGGTAGGGGGATCCAAAAGTGCTCACCAACTAGAGACCTATTACTTTAATCAATGTGAGTTACAAAATTATTGCTAAGGCTTTGGCCTTACGCCTTATACCTCTTTTGCCACTTATTATCCACCCAAAGCAAATTGGGTTTGTGAAAAATAGATACATTTTGGATAATGTAATTGCTTTTTGGGAGGGAATGGAATGGGCTAGAGCCACTCTAAAAAATACTCTTTTTATCAAGATTGATTTTGAGAAAACCTATGATAGGATTGAATGGAATTTCATCCTTACCATACTTCGAGCTCTTGGTTTTGGGCCACATTTCTTGAGCTTGGTTAGTATGCCTTTGTGGATGCTTAAGATATGATTACTTTGAATAATTATCATTATGAATCAATTGGATTGTTCAGATATTTTATATAGGGTTGTCCTTTGGCTCTTTCTCTTTTAATATTGGTATCTAAAGCTTTTAGATACCTTCTTGCTAAACAAGTGAGTCAAGGTAATATTAAGGGTGTTTCTTTACCAGGAGAATATTCTCAACTCATAAATGGATATTTTGTAGATGATTATTTTTTGTTACTTCATGAGGATGAATGCTCTATCAAACAAGCACTAGATTTCCTGGATATTTTTTGCAAAGCGTCAATAGCTAGCATTTAATGGAGGAAGACCTCATACTATACGTAATACTCTTTGGACATTCCAATCTGGTTTGAAAGCTTTTAGTGGCATTGGATCCAACCAAGGAAGATGTTTAAATTCCTTGGCATCCCATTTGTATTCCAAATATCCCCTGCTATCTTGTGGAATTATGTTTTACAAAAAGTAGAGAAAAAAATTTCCTTTTGGATCACTAAAAAACTTACTCTAGCTGGTAAGTTTTAGGTGTGTTCCAAAATAATTGCTACTACTCATGTGTATTATTCATCATGTTGGGTCCCTTCTCAAGCCTGCTATAAAAATTTGGAAAAGCTTTTAAGGGATTTTCTTTGGGATAACTCATCACATAAACAAGGGCTTCATCAAGTTTCCTAGAAGATTTGTTGTCTTCCCAAAAAATCAAGAGGTATGGGCTACATGATTTTCAAATACAAGGTTTTACTTTGTCTTCTAAATGGATTGAGCCTTAAGTGGTTTTGAATTTTATAAAGTTCTAATTCGACACTCATTTCCATTGGTTTGACTCTTGGTAGGAAGCCTTGAAAAGGCATGAATTTTCAATCCCTCTTGGTTGCTCCTATCCTAGTTAAAATTCAAGGCTCTTTTATCATTCAGAGCATATAGAGGGATTGGAAGAAAATTAAGCTTTCGTTGTTTTGGCAAGGGGATGGACATAGAAAAGGTGTTTCTATTTCCACTTATAATATTTGGTGGTCACCTTTTATTACTTGTTAAGGTTCCCCTCTTGCTTTCCTACAATGGATTCATGATCAACGGTTCTTCAGGAAAAGGATTTTAATAGTGGTAAATATTTTTTGAGATATTCTAGGGATTGGATCCCATGGGATGATTTTAGGATATTTTTTGGTTTATGGCTAGATGCTAAGAATACTTATGACACCATTTTGGATTGTATTCCTTTTTCTCTTTAGCCCATGATTTGTAGACATTCTCAAAAGCCTTTGTGGTCTTACTAGGGATGGTTTAATAAAACCCTAATTATTAATTACAAATCTAAGTTAGGGTATGCTTGGCTTACTCCCAATGTCCCTATAGTTCAAAGACTCAATGAGCAGTGAGATCTTATTTCCACTCAAACTCGTTGGAGTCTAAGATTTAAAATGGCTTAGGCAAGATATATTGAACCCAAACAGGTTTTATTTGCCTAGATCTTATTATCCTATGATCTTCCTCTTGGACAAAGATTAAAATATCTTGGAATAGAGAATACTTCCTACCAACTTTGCAGTGCTCCAAAGGATCCCATTCATATTTTTTGGCAATGAAGGAAATATTGAATGGCTTGGGATTTGCTAGAGTCCTTCTTTCACCCTCATATGGCCAGTTCATTCACCTGGTATCATGCTTTGCTTGGCGACCCACAAGATTTTTCTTTACCAGTATTGGAAGTGTGGAACATTCTTTGCATCAGTCTACTCTTTCATATTTGTAAAACTTGTAACAAAGTTCTCTTTTCTTAGTAACATAGTTCAGATGATTTTTTTGTACAAGGTGGAATCGGTAGCCACCATGAATCTAGGTAGGTTGTCCAGATTTTTATGGCCACCACAGTATTCTAGGTTGTCCACCTTGGAAGCCTCCACATAGATCTTCGCATAGTCCATCCCTAGAACCACCATGCCATGATCATTTTAAACCTTTTACGCCACTAAAAGCACTAGGAATGGTACAAGTGTTTAGTTCGACGAGGCCCATTATTTGAACCTTGGAGCTCTGCCCCCATTACAGGGTTTGGGGGAACCAATTAGTCTACACCTCAGGCCTATTTAGATGAATTTTCAATTGCTGATAAGTTCACAATTTATTTATATTTTTGGCTCTAGATTTCAGTTCAAGTGGAGAAATTTCATATGGAGGTGGAGCATTTTTTGTGCTCTTATCCAACACTGGGGTAATGCCCCCTGTACGATCAACTGAATGCCTTTTACAAAGCCTTATCGATCTCGCAAATTTTCTCAATCGTGCTCACATCGATGACTTCCCTCTCAATCTACAGAAAGACATTAGTATCAATTTTCTCCTATTCACAAACCTCAAGGTAACATTGGAAATAATACATCTCATCATGGAAGTGTCTGTGAGTTTTTCTAGGCAGATCCAAACCTAGTTTTTGGTTGGGGAGGTCCCATTCCCATGTGCCCAGTCATTCTAGATAATGTGGTGGGATAGGGTGTATTTTATGGTATTGATGGCTCTGATACAGGTGATAGTGTTCACACACCTAGGGAGGATGGGTGGCTCATTTCCATTCCTTATTATACCATATGGTGACATATGGAGGATGAGGGACATTCACCTCATGAGCATACCCCCCATGATTGACATGATTTAATGCATGTTTTTTGGTGATGTGGTTGGTGACAATTTTAACAATGTTTTTATTGTTTTAAGTAATTGCTTCCTAACTCAAACTGAGTTAGTGTGACTACCTATTGGGGTGTGCCTATCCACCTTTTTTTGTTGTAAAGACTTTTATTTTTAAATTAAATTAAAATTTAGGCCTTTACATTAAAAAAAAAAACTAATAGGTAATAATAAGTAAATTAAACTATCCATGAGTAAACTAACTTATACAAACCAAACCCTAACAATTTTCTCAATAGAACAATGATTTTAATTTATTATGCTATAAAAAATTGATAGCATTTTATTGATTAATAGTTTTTTTTATTGTATAATGAAGGTGCGCCCCATTTTAAATCACCTTAATTTACCACTAAAATCATAGGGAAAATTTGAGTACATGGGGAAATATCTTCATATTCTAAGAGTAAAAGAAGGTCATTTATAAACCATAACATGGAAACAATAATAGTTATGCATAAACCATCAATATTTATAGATTATTTACAAAATTTTATGGGGTCACATTTTAAAACCTTGACTAATTATATAATCTTAGGGATCATTTTATTAAAAAAAAAAAAATTAATCATATTTCATATTTTTTTTTAAATTTTGGATTAGCAATTTCATGGATATCCTTTGATATGGAAGGAAAATACCTTAAAAAAAAAATTCTAATTGGATGATAGTGTGTTTGGTTCTAGTAGAGACATGAGGAAATAAGGTATACAAAACAAGTGTGGTGTTCTATTAAGGGGATATTGTCAATATTATTTTCTATTTTTATATGATTGCTATTGTTGAAATGACAATGTTGTTGGATAGATTCTATTGATAAGAAACATGTACTATATGAGATATATTGGGTTGGTTTTAATAATACTTACCAAATACTTTTGTATAGGGATAATTCTCTAACTTATCAAGGAATGATGTAATATTTACAATATTTCCCTTTATTATATCATTTTTTATAGAGGGGAAATAACAATAGTAACTAAACTTGGATGGGCTACGACATACATGTAGTTCACAATAGTACATAAATATCGTGGAATATGACACAAATAATATTCAATGACTGATATTAGTTGTGAATTTGGATATAGTCAATTGATTAGATCAAGTACAAAGTCCTTATTAAACTCACGATCATAGATAGGAATACATGCAGTTATCCTAAATTTTTAATATCTTCTAATTAGGGAAACATACAACTAATCACAAGAATATCATTCTTCTTATTAATAGGGATACACAAGCATTCACAAGATCACTTTTGAAGAACACAAGCTTATACTAAGAGGGGGGTGAACAATATGAGACCACTTTTTACTTTTCTTTCCCAAATAGTATTAATAAATATAATCAATGGCAATATTAATATCAATAAAAAAAGAAATGCACAAATCATCACACACAATAGAGACACATATTTTAACGTGGTTCACCAAATGTGGGCTACCTCCACAGAGAAAATATTTCTTCTAAATATATCTCAAATAATCTCATGGGTATCCTTCCCAATTACAAAAGAGATGTTGATCCCCTAATATCAAGTTCATGGATTTTTTACACAGGAGAACTCTTTTCTCTTCTGCTCTGGCTAGTGATCTTCTAGAAGACTATGTCCCTCTACTATACTGACCGGTGGATCTCTATCCACTTGAATACTCCTCACTCAGAAGATCTATCTTTAATTGTCCTAGCTATTGGATCTCTATCCACTGAGACTTTGTCCTCTATACTCTATCACCTCCAAATCTCTATCAATAGGCTCACTCAGAACCTTCTCAAATATGATCAATAGGTTCACTCAGAACCTACTAAAATTTTCTCAAAAAGTCCACTCCGAACCTACTCAAATATTCTCAATAGGTTCACTTAGAACCTGCTCAAATTTGCTCAATAGGTCCACTAATAACCTACTCAAATATGCTCAATAGGTCCACTCAGAACCTGCTCAAATATGCTCAATAGGTCCACCCATAACCTACTCAAATATTCTCAACATGTCCACTCAAAACCTACTTAAATATGCTCAACATGTCCACTCAGAACTTACTCAAATCTGCTCAATAGGTCCACTTATAACCTGCTAAAATATGCTCAACAGGTCCACACAGAACCTGTCCAAATCTGCTCAATAGGTCCACACACAACCTACTCAAATCTGCTCAATAGGTCCACATAGAACCTATCCAAATATGCTCAACAAGATCACATAGAACTTTTCCAAATCTGCTCAATAAGTCCTCTCTAGGACTTGCTCAAATCTAAATTGCAAGCTTCCACAAAAGCTTACACAAAATTGGTCCAAAAGCCTTCTCAAAAACTTGTCTCAATAACATAGAATCATAAATAGAATTGTTAGAGACTCAATATGTTCTATACTCAATGCTTAATCAATATCTCAACTCAATCTCATAGAAGCATAAAGAGAATTGTTAGAGACTCAATATGTTCTATACTCAAATCCTAATATCAACTCAAATCAATATCATAGAAGCATAAAGAGAATTGTTAGAGACTCAATATGTTCTATTCTCAAATCTCAATCTCAACTCAAATCAATCTCATAGAAGCATAAAGAGAATTGTTAGAGACTCAATATGTTCTATACTCAAATCTCAATCTCAACTCAAATTAATCTCATAGAAGCATAAAGAGAATTTTTAGAGACTCAATATGTTCTATTCTCAAATATCAACTCAAATCATAATATAGAATAGTTTTTTTCATGGAAATTGAACAACCACTTCACACAATCACTTGACTAGGCTCAATCAAATCTACTCAACCAATCACCTCAAGTATCAATCCTTTCTCACAAACCCTAGTCCAAGCATGTATCAACCAACTCAAAATGTTTCCAACAATGCTCAACAACAAATCTCACATAACAATGATACTCATGTTCTTTTCTAACTCAAGTTCAAGTTCTTTGCACAACCAATTGGCTTCAACAACAATGATTATAAAACAAGGTTTAATCACAACTCTCAAACCAAAAAAAATTGAAGCATTTAACTAATCACTTTTGAAAAGGAAACCACAATCAATCCTTTTCACTCCAAAGGTATTTTATAATCAACCACCATAATCAATCAATAAGAGAATGTGCACATATATTTTATGAAGATGAAGAAGCCTCTTTGGAAATCTGCCACAATCACAATATTCTTTTGCCAATCCTCACAAGGGTTAGACAATCACAAAATAATCAATATTACTCTACTTCACAATAATATTCACCATGGCTTTTAATTAGAAAACCTTCTTAAGAATTAATGCACAACTTCCTTATCACTCCTAAAACCACTTGTACCATAAAATAAAATAAATCAAAACATTGCATAACCTTGTCACTTCAAAAACCACTTATACCATAAAATAAAATAAATCAAAACATTGTATAACCTTGTCACTCCAAAAACCACTTATACCATAAAATAACTCAAATATTTTATATCCTTCCTTTCAACACTTTTGAACTTCAAAAAAATAATCACAAAGACTTCTTAGGCAATATCCCACATTAATAAAATATCAAACCTTAGCCATATGAAAAAATTAAATCCACTATACTCTCCATGAAAGTTGACACTTAATACAACCTTAGAAAATTTGAAATATTTCATGCACCCAAAAATTTTGGTGATTGAATTATGGCATACCTTGCAAAATGGCTTCGGGTGGTTTCGACCCCACGTTCCTCCTCGTCGTGTGCCTTAGTGCACTCTTTGCCCACCATGTGGTCTAGGCCTCCCACATGGAGGATTTAAGCCTTTGAGACTTATATTTTTGTCCTCTCCACCTATGCCTTGAAACTTGCTCCCTTGTTCCACGTGGAGTGTGCAAACGAAATCAGAAGGGGGGAATCGACGATTACGAAGGAGGGGATAATCGAATGCGAACTATATTTCTTGTCATCTCCTTAGTTGATAAAATCAACCCTTTAAATATTCAAACCTTTCCATGATAAAACATATGACTTCGGTGAACATGGTGGGAAAACTCTTTTATTTAATTTTAAAATTAAAATTTAAATTTTAAATAAATTAAAATTTAAACTAAACCTTCAAAATTAAATTTCTCCATCATCGGGACACTTTTTTTGATAAAACAAAAAGCCAACTTGGGTTTTAAGAAAAACCCATTTCAAATATGCCATCCATAGTTTTAAATAAAACCTTTCCTTGCCTTCCTTGGTTTTCATAAAAACCTTTTTCTAAGCTTCCCTTGAAGCTCCTTTTGGAACCAAATGCCATGCATCCCTTCTTGAACCTTTGATCAAAACCTTTGCTTCTCATGAATCTCTTTGTGGAGAAAAATCATAGTGCTTACTTACATAGGTCCTTTTGACATCAATGACAACTTTTAGCTTAAGGACTCAAAATGTTCAAAAACTTTTGAAAAGGAGCACACTCTATTGTATTCAAAATATCATTTGGACTAGGTCCCACTATTTATAGCAACACCTTGTGAATAGGTACACATATTTATTTATTTTATTTTTTTGAATTTACATGGTGGAATCGGTAACCGCCACGAATCCGAGTAGGCTGTCCAGCTTTTTATGGCCGCCACAGTATTCTGCATTGTCCGCCCTAGAAGGCGCCACACAGATCTTCGCATAGTTTTCCCCTATAACCACCATGCCACAATCATTTTAAATATTTTACGCCGCTGAAAGAACCAGGAAAGGGACAAGCGTTCAGTCCGACGAGGCTCGAGATTTGAACCTTGGACCTCCGCCCCCTTATGGGGAGGTACACATATTTATTAATAGGTAAAATTTTCCAATAAAATTTAACTATAGACAAATGGTTGGATTGGTCCTTATTAAGCTACAAAATAAGGTTAATAGATAAAAATGCAACTATTCACATCATGAAGTGTGGCATGAGCTTTTAGTTCTATTAGAATATATTAAAGTGTAGATTAGTTCTTCCACTTCTCTCAAAATGAAAATCTATATTTAATAGTAATAGACAATGCATTCCTCATATTTTTTCCAATTTTGATGTTTTAAATGAAATAAACTATATTTTGGTCACATGTATGATCTCCCTAAATATAAAACATTTCATGATAATATGATCTTAAAATCGCTATTTCATCTACTTTTAGTTTGGCTTTATGTGATGTTACACTTGAGTAAACAATAATAGTAAAATAATGTCTAGATTTATGTGATATTTATATCTAGCTTTAAAAAAGCCTTACAATGACTATAGATGCACATATACATACAAAAAATTTGTGTCATCTAAATTAAAATAATATAGTCTTGAAATGTTTCACCACTAACCAATAAAATCCTTATAAATCAATTTTCCATCTTTTTCTCCATTGAAATCTCGACCTCCCTTATTAGTTCAGCTCACAATTATTTCAAAATACCTTATTTATTTACCATCCCACCTTTATTTAATATATGACGAGGATATGGAACTTGGTGTCATGTCCTTTTGGTACCACTATTTGGATTGAATGATGATCAAACACAATCCATAAAACAATTTCTTTTCTTAGATTTGTTGGAAAATGTATTTTCAATTTCAGGCATTCATTCAATCTTGATCTTAAATAGGAATAGGTTTAGGTTTCTTAACAACCCAATTCTTGCCCTTTGAATCACAATCTCTAACATCATGTAGTGTGATATTATTACCAACTTATGTTGGTTAAAAATTATGATGCTAGGGGAGCTTTGATCAAGGCCAGAATGCATTTTCTAAAAATTGGAAACAAGGTCTCTAAGGAAATTTTCTAGCATATTTGGCCTCATTATCACAACACTTGCATCAAATCTATGGGTTAAAATTATCACCTTGCCATAGGTTACTTGATCATTTTTTCAACACTATATGTAGGTATTTTCCTTATAAGAGCCTTCAAACTAGAGGGATCAATCCCTCAAAGACTATTGTATTATGGTCCCCAACAAACTCTTTTATGCTTATAGAGTTTGTTGTGATTGACCAATCTCAATTGAATATCTACATGAGGCCCTCTCTAAAATGGCCAATGATAAATATCTTGGGCTAGATGGTTTTCGTTGTAAATTTTATAAAGCCCTTTGGGACCTTGTAGGCTTTATCTGCTCCAATTTTATTGAAAATATTTGGTAAATGGATCTCTTAGAATAAAAACTAACAAGGATAATATCAAAATTATTCCATAGATTAGATATCCTAAGTTGATCAACAATTGGTATTTTATCACACTTATCAATGTTTCCTACAATATCATTGTCAAAGACTTGGCCTTGCATCTACACCATCTACTTCCTACCATAATTAGACTAGAGAAAACAAGTTTCATCAAAAGAATATATATTTTAGATAATATATTAGATTTATGGGAGGGAATGGAATGGGCCAAAAAATCTGATCAGCTAGCCATTTTTCTCAAAGTCTACTTTGAGAAAGCTTATGATCGAACTGAGCAACACTTCATTATTGCCATGCTCAAAGCCTTGGATTTTGGCAATGGTTTCATCTCTATAATCAATCAAAGGCTATCCTAATTATAAAAAAAAATATCAATCAAAGGCTATTGTTATTTTTTGCTCAGTTGACAAGGTTTCCCTCTTGCCCCCTCTCTCTATGTTTTTGCAACTTAAGGTTTTAGATATCTCTTGGCTCATCAAGACAATTTGGGGATCATTAAGGGTAATTCCATTCCCAATAGTCAATCCCAAATGATTAATGGAAACTTTTGATGATTTATCCTCACATTAGATGAGGTTCAAGAATATTTCATTCAATTCATTCATTGCTTGAATACCTTTTCTCTTGCCTTTCACTCCAACATCTAGTGACAGAACACTCTCTATTTCTAATAGTCTAAATTTTCCATCCTATATTGGTTGAATAAATTTCAATGGATAAGAATACATTATGAGGACATATTTTTATTCTTGGGTATCTCTTTCACCTTCCATAGTTCCCCTTCATAACAATGGAAAATTTTCATATAGAAAATTGAAGCCAAGATTATGTATTGGAACACTAAAAATTTATTTCCTATTAACAAGTTTCAAATATGTTCCAAGATCTTGGATGTGATCCATGTGTATTACTCCTCATGTTGTATCTCATCCAAGGCTTGTTATCAAAAGTTAGAGAAGTTACTTAGATATTTTCTTTCAGTAAGTTCTACCTCTAGCTCTAGTTTCCATAGAGTAGCATAGGAATTATGTTACTTACCTAAGAAGGATAAAGGAATGGGTCTTCTTTATCACAAAAGCTAAGACAAGGTCTTATGTTCCAAATGAATAATTAGATACATTAAAGGTGAGGAGGCCTAGAAATTTCTAGTTTGACATTGCATTACCTCATGCTCTCCCTATGGGCATTATATTCTTTGCAAATATTTTGAATATTTTTTCTATGCAATCTATTCCTTTACTATACATTGTTTTTACTTATATTGTAAATTACCAAGTATGGTTAAGCTATAAAATGGAAGTTGCTTCATCTATTTAGGATAATTTAAAAGAAGATTAAAAAATAGAAGTCAAAAACAAAAAAGAAGAAAAATCCAAAAGAAGGGGAAAAAGTTCTTCAAGAATCCTGTATATGTCTTTGTAACAAAGAGGATCACAAGATAGAATTTTGTTGTCTTTAAACAAGTAAGGTCAAGGAGAAAACCAAGAAGGTTACATATTATTGTATTATATTTTTATAGTATGATGCTATGTGTAAGGGTGATATATAACATGCCAATTCATTTGACTTATTGGACCTCCACATCTTCAGAGAATTGAATAACAAATTTTGAAGCAACATAACACATGAATAAAGCATCATCATCTATTGATTGACCATAATGGAAAATAGTTTTATGACCATGTGGTAATTGATGATAACTATTCTTTGTAATTATTTGGATGTGGTGATATTAATATTGGATCCTTATACTTTAGGGAAATTCATTTCCTATGTTTTGGCCTTGATAGTATTTATATTTATCACATTAATCATATGAGTGGTCAAGCATATTAATGACAACTTTAATATAGTATATTTAAATATTATGATGAATATGATTGTACATATAAGCTTATTATCCCTCTTCTTCTTCTCCTTTTACTACTTTAAAAAAATGTTTTTTTTCTATGGTTATTAAGGTAAATGACATTATAAAGCATTGGGATCATTGAGTTGGACATGTTAATTATAGTTCCACGAGGTGCATGAGTCATATTCATATGGAAGATGGTATTCCATGAAATACTTTACCTAGTGGAATTTTTTATGTATGCATCTTAGGGAAGCACTATCAAGAACTATTCCTAAGAGGAAAAAGTGGTCATGCTTCCAAAACTTGGATGTAATTCATATGATACTTGTACTTTAGTTGATCATTATATCTCTAAGAATGAGTAATTTCTCATAGTTTTTTATTAGGTTGAAAGAAGGTGTTTTGAAAATTTCCTCAAAACTTTTACAAACCACTAGTGTTAGTTTTTGAGGATATATGCAATGGGAGAGATCTATCACATTGTTGGACATTTTGAGCTCGGTTAGTTGTCATTGATGTCAAGGTAAAAAAGTCATCATTGATGCCAAAGTGAACAAATGGAGCCGTCATCAACACCATGGAGCACACCATTATTAACACCAGGAACAAGCAAAGAGTTGAAGAATAAGTTGGAAAAATAATATTCAGTGAAGGTTTAATTAAACCCATGGTGGTAGAATATTTTAAATCAAATCAGTGGAGTACAAGTTGCAGGTTTAAATTTACCCCATGGAAGACTTTAATTTTATTAAAGTCAAAGGTTTTAAAATATAATTTATAAAATTTAAATTCTATTGAATTTAAATAATTTATAAATTATATAAAGGTTTAAATTAGCATCAATTTCATCAAAAATTAAGGAGTGTTGACATCTAAATTCGAATGATGTTTTGTGTATAAATTAATTCCCAAAGAGGAATTTGAAACTTACCCCTCGACAAATTAATTCCCATGCGAAAACATTGAAGGTATTTCGTGCATCATGAATGTTGAGGAAGAAGACAAAAGGGCTTTGTCTTATTAGTGCCAAGGAAGAAGACAAAAGAGGACAATGCATGTTTTGAATTCACATAGGACATGATGGTCCATTGGTGGTGCACACTTTGCGAACGTGTTGAGAAAGGAAGCGCCCACGTTCGAATATCATGGACATGCCAAGGAAGGTTTAATTTTTATTTTCATTTGATTCTAGTGCTAGGAATAAGAGAAAGAGCATGAAGTTCTCATTTATTTTTAAACGTGCGTACGTGGTGGTGAATCCCGCGTCTAGAGCACTTGGGGAGGCAGATAACGTGGGATCGAATCCCACTAGGGGCAAAGGTATTTTTGATTTAAATTTTGCCTAAGGTTTTATTAAAAGGGTCATTTGGAGTTATAAGGGTTTGTGAAGATTTATTTTTAATTAATTTGTGTTTGGAGCTATAAGGGTTTGTAAAGGATTATTTTTATTGAAAATTTGATTTTTGCTACTTGGAGTCAAAAGGGTTTTTGTAAGATTATTTATTTGAGAAGGGATTTATGTTATTAAGGTTTTAAAGAAAGAGAGTTTGATTCCTACCAAAGTTCTAATTATTATTTATTGATTAAAGAGGTTTGAGTTATTTTTGTGGATGTTGAATTGATTTTTAGTTGGGATTTTATAAGGTGTGATTGGAGAAATACATTATGTATGTTGATGGTTGTTTTTGAAAGGTGGAGTGATAAGGTATAATAGAGTATTTATATTATTTTTGTGAGAAAGATTTATCTTCTGACCTCTTGATATTGGCATGGAAGTGCTTATGTGATTGTGGCAGATTTATGAGATCCCTCCATCTTAAATAAAAATATATGAGCACATTATTCCATAGTTGAGTTGATTGATTGGTTTTCTAGAAATAAGTTTGGAGTGAAAATGACTTGATTAGGGTTTCCTTTTCGAGAGTGATTGAGTTAATGCTTCACGGTTTTATGGAATAAAGAGTTGTTAAAAACTTGTTTGATAAGCATTGTTGTTGAAGCCATTGGTTGTGTGAAGGACTTGAGCTAGGGTTTGAAAAGAACATGAGCATCATTGTTATGTGAAGATTGTTTTATGAGCATTGTTGTTGAAGTAAGTTTTTGTGCAAAGAACTTGAAATAGGGTATGAAAAGAACATGATTATCATTGTTATGTGATATTTATTGTTGAGCATTGTTGGAAACATTTTGAGTTGGTGATTACATGCTTGGAATAGGGTTTGTGAGAAAGGGTTGTTTATTTGAGTGATTGATTTAGTAGAGTTGATTGAGCCTAGTCAAGTGGATGTGTGAAGTGATTATTCAAGTTCCATAAAACAAACTATTCTATATTTTGATTTAAGTTGAGATTGAGCATTTGAGTGTAGGAAATATTGATTCTCGAACAATTCTATTTATGCTTCTAAGATATTGGACAAGTTTTGTGTGGACTTGTTAAGAATATTTGAGGTAAGTCTTTGAGGAGACTTGTGGACTGATTTTGTGTGAGATTTTTGTGGAAGCTTATAATACATATTTGGTTAAGTTCTAGAGAGGATTTGATGAGCAAATTTAAGTAAGTTTTGTGTGGACTTGTTGAGCTTATTTGGACAAGTTTTGAGTAAGCTTGTTGAGCAAATTTGAAAAAGTTATGAGCAAGATTATTGAGCAGATTTGGAAAGGTTTTGAATGGACCTATTGAGCAAATTTGAGCAGGTTTTGAGTGGAATTTTTTGAATAGATTTGAGAAGGTTTTGAGTGGACTTGTTGAGCATATTTGAGCAGGTTCTGAGTGGACCTGTTGAGCATATTTGAGAAGGTTCTGAGTGGACCTGTTGAGAATATTTGAGCAAGTTCTGAGTGGACTTGTTGAGCATATTTGAGAAGGTTCTGAGTGGACCTGTTGAGCATATTTGAGCAATTTTTGAGTGGACTTGTTGAGCATATTTAAGTAGGTTCTGAGTGGACCTGTTGAGCAAAATTGAACAAGTTCTAAGTGGACTTATTGAGCATATTTATGCTAGACCATATGGACTATGTTTAGTATAGATTTGAGATAGATCTTTAGAGGTGACATAGCAAAGAGGAAAATGGATAGATATCCATAAACCAAGGTAGTGAGTACAAGTATTCTAAGTGGTAACAAGAGTCTTCAGTGGAGATATATCTGTAAGCCAGTGCAGTGGAGGTAGTAGTCTTCTAGAGGATCACCAACCAAAGCAAAGGACAAGGAGTTCTCTTATGGATAGAGATACACAAAACTAATTTAGGGGATTAGGATTTCATTTGGACAGAGTTCCATAAATATTGTAATGGAGAAAGGATTCCCAAGAGATTATTTTAGAAATATTTAGAAGAAATATTTTCTCCGTGGAGGTAGCCATCTTTGGGTGAACCATGTTAAATTGGTGTCTCTACTATGTGTGTGATTTTTGCATTGCTTTGAATACTGTTATTGATATTGCTATCTATACATTGCATAATATTGATTTGGAAAGAAAAGTAAAAAATGCTCTTATACTGTTCACCCCCCTCTTAGTATAAGCTTGTTTTCTTCAATTGGTGTCAGATCATGTGCCTTCATAAGAGTAACATTTTGAAGGAAAATCTAACAAGAACACAATGGATCTTAAGTAGGTGTCCTCAAATAATTTAGCACCAGTATTTTATGGAAGTGACTATATGCATTTGAGTATGATGATAAGGATCTACCTAATGGCACTTGTCAATGAAGTTTGGGATGCAGTGAAATTTGGATATGATCCTGTAACCACCAAAAAAGCTCCACACCTAGTCTAACTATTGAAATTGATGAGAAATAGACAAAAATGAATGCATGATATTGACAACAAGAAATAAATCAAGTAAAAGGAATCCTTTATTAATTTCAATGGAGTCAAATTACAGATTCATCCCTCTTAGGGATACCCATTTGATATGTCAATTACAATAGTTTTTAATCCCTCTCAAGGGTAGATGTGAATCAAATGCCTTCTAGGGTGACATGAACTGCTCTAGGGTGTCGATGACCCTCTTCTCCATGATTAGAGGAATTCGTTGTGTTGAATTACATGACCCTATTAATCTTGCATTCAATAAAAAACAAGAAGCATGTTAAAAGAAAATATAGCCTCTCTTGATGAGGCCTTTGGAGGGTATTAACATAAAAGATATCATGACTATCAATAATCAAGAAAATGCAAGAAATATGCTAAAACAATGTAAAACATGAGAATATTGTTATTAAACATGTAAGATAAATAACATCTAACTATCTAGTAGCCTATTTACAATATTAAAAGCATGGAAGCATGAAAAAAATCCATTAGAGTGTTAATTATGACAATGAAAGCAACATGCATAAAACTATAAATATATCTATAAGGGTCTCTAAATTGTTAATTAAACCACTAATATACTTAATGTAATCTAGATAGATAATTTACAAAATGGAAATAATGGAATCTCCACTAGTTTTCTCACCATGGGTTTGATGCACGGGTGGCATTATTAATCATGACTAAGAGCCATAGTGGAGCTCTGAGTATATTTGCCCTTCAAATCAGGGCTTCCTCTTTGATCCACCTTGTCAAATTAATTTCCAAGGGTCACCTCTATGTCATTTGATAGGTTTGGTGATTGAATTGATCCGATGGTGCACAAATTGCACAAATTGACATTTCTTGGATCTCCTAGGCTCCTAGGGCTTCCATGGCAATTTGATCTCCAATTGGGTAGCAAAAGTATCTCTCTCAATGCATGTAGTTTCTTATGCAATTTGATAGTGCTTCTCTTCTCAATTGATAAATGTATCTCTAGAATTATCCCCAATTCAGAGGGGGATATTATAGAAATTGCCCAAGGCTAGGGGTGGCATGAAGCCGAGATCAAGATTAGATAGATGAGCTTGTTGGATGGAAGGATCTAGAACCTTCATCACTCAAACTGCTCTAATATGCAACCAATTGGCTGTTGCAACCAACTTTTGGGTTGGATGAAGGCCAACTAATTTTGAGTGTTGACCATGGTTAACATGCGTGGTGAGCACTTCTAACCGTGGGTGTCAGTAGTGGCTAGCACTAACTAGGAAAAAGTGCCCAATTGAGTGGTAAAAACCACTACTATACCTTAGATCTATCCAAAGGTCTTCCATATGGTCTTCTAGAATGTCCCATATGAGTAGTCGCCTCAGCATGACATGTTTTAGGTGTCTATAGATGCCCCTTTTGAGATGCGTTGTTATTTTGAACAACATTGAGAAAAACTAGACCTCCTAAAATGATGTCATAGGTTGGATGATGATCATTTATCTAATAAACATTAGATGCTCCAAGTCCAAAAAAAGGACATGCATCCTTGAATCATTGCTTCTAACTTGGTAGAAGGCTTAAATTTAAAAAAATTGCACTCGTAATCAGACATTCAGATAGCATCAATGCTGAGTAGGCTTTCACGTTTGTCAATACAAAAGGATGAGAGTTACAACCTAACTATCATATTTTCTATTTTCCCCAAGAAAAGAGGTAAGCTTATGATAGTTTTTGGCAATGATTCACAAGGATGAATGCAATTTTGAAAAGATCAAGGGATCTTCTATTGACTTTGATTATGATTTGATGTTATGACTACCCCCTCAGACAATGAGTCGATGAGGGTAATGACAATTAAATGAAGCGATGCGGTTGCTTGACCACTATGAATTATCTTTGCACAAGTTAAGATTTAGCATTTGAATACTTGGCAATGCCTAATTAGCTATGATTACATCATTTAGATTAATTACCTATTTCTATCCCATGGAGAGGTCCAACCATGAAGGCCTTCTTAGGGAATCGAAATGATAAAAATATCTATTAGGCTTGTAGTGAATCATAATGTCGATGATATGCTAAAAATTTCATAGGAGAATTACGATGAATATCTCATTCCCATGTTGTAGTCCGGTTCTATAGGTCTTCTTAGGGATTGAAACAAAGCATAGAAATTCTATGATGATGAATTTTCCCCAAATTTCCTTAGGTGATTTACTCATGTTACCGGATTGCATGGATCGAAGTGCTGCAACCGCCAAGTGTATAGAGTAAATAACTGCATACGAGGTGTATTTGGCTTTTGATTTATTTTATTTTTTTGTTAATTTTGAATTTTATGACTTATCTAGTCTGATTAATATCCTTTATTTGACCTTTTAAGGCTCTCCATGGTGGGAATTTGGAGCAATTAATACAGTTTTCTAACCACACCTGTCAAACGTGGGCTAATTCCTTAACCACGGATGTCAACTGCAGGTGGCAAACACTAATTCAGGGACCGCGAATGTCAATCGTGGGCCGCATCAAATTTGAAAATTATATAATATTTTTGCTTTGTAAAATTTTCATTATTCACCTGACAGTGATAGTAAAACTAAGAGCTCTAAGAGGTAAAAATTAAATTTTGACACGAAAAACTATTGTAGCACCCTAAAATTAGCGCAGTAAACCTTAGAAAATAAATAAAATTACTTTAGTAATAATTCAAATTTAAATTTCAACCCCAAAATCGCTCCAAAACCGCCTTCTACCCGTTTCCTCATTTTTCGTGCCATTTTTAGGATTTGTTTTGTTCGTTGGACGATATCATCGCCGATAAGATGATATCACCTCAGATCGGACAAATTCATCTAGAGCAGAACATCCAGACGATTTTGTCCCAAACTGATTTGTTCATAATTAGCTTCTGTTTCAATGACGTCTCTAACCTAGGCAAAAGCATGTTTGCACGGTTAGAGACTTCCCCCATTGGAGATCTCCCAAATTGGGATGATATCCAACCTCCCAACCTCCTTCCTATGCCTATTTAATCTTAGACCCTCCCCTTGACATTTCCCTAGCTGAATTTTCTGTACTTTGAGTTTTACATGCATTAGAATGTCTTAGACTACTGTTTGCCTTTGTCCCTTTTCAAATTTTCTTGCAGGAACTTTATCATTCTTCAGCCGGAGCAAGCTTAGTTCATCGCAGACAATCTTATACAATATCGAATTATCACGCCCCAATTCGAGATGATTTTGCACTCTGTAGATGATTTCGACTGCAGTCAACATTGGGGGCAATCCGCGCCCTGAGTTTGCATTATCTGTCCATTATCTACTATTTTTACTTTGCATTAGTTAGACTTATTACTGTTTTGCATTTTGGAGTTCACCCATATAGCTTAAGTGCATGATAAGATCATAATTTGTCATTAGAATACTATAATTTACTTGAATTTCTATTCATAATTATCATTTTAGTATCTATATTGTCATTTTACACCATTTTCCTTTGTTAGCATTGCGACACTTTTTGTGTTCTATGTCTATTTATCTGATTGTAGGTCTTTGACGAATTTTTCTAATGAATTTGTCAGATCTCAGATGATCCTATCTGATTTCAAACGATCTTGTCAGATCAGAGGTGATCTTGACTACTTCAAAAATCAGAACCTCCATCAGACATCTGAAATCAGGTATGGTTTTTCCCAACTAGCTTGTTCTTTGTATTTTCTGTTTAAATCTATTTTTTTGTATTTATTTAAATTTGCATTTCATATAGAATAGTTTAGATTCATTTTGCCAAACCTAGGATTTGAATGATTAAAGATAAAATTGAACACATCAAACACATTCCCAACCTAGGTGTGGATACTTCCACTAAATGTTTCCTGGTGAACCCCACCATCCATCAAAAAATCACCTTAATACCCCTCCCCCGAGAGGCGGGACCTTCAAAGGGCCTCTCAGTCCGAGGTACCATCCCATCCTTCTCGCATCCCCCTTCCGGGCACGGATCCTTTAGCCTAAAGGTAAGGGTGCAAAAAATTTGGAACGATACATTTTGGTGAACCCGACGTGAAACTAAAACCTTTTGAAAAAAAAAAACATAGATGCATTTAAAATCATTAGAAAACTACTAAGTTGCATATCATGTTTAGATGGTAGCTCCTAAAAAAAGACTAGCTATCACTATAAATGTTGAAAACCAATTAGCATCCATAGAAATTAATTATGTGCTTAGTGTACCTGAAACAGATAGAAACCAACTTTTGTGGGACAAACTTAATAGGAGACTAGGTATCATTTCATCTATGTCAGCAGAACTTAGACAAATCAAGAGGTTCGCCCTAGATAGAATCCTGAATCCTCATCAACTCATTTTTTATCATGAAATTTAGAGAGCTTGCCATAGGTGGTTAGCAGATAGAAGAGCCCTTGTGTCTTCTGAGTTGTATACCTTTGAGGAATTCCTCGAGAATGCAGCCATAGTGCATCAATTTCTAGCTCGTATAGAGGACCAAGAAGCTGATCTTGTAGATAGGAAAATATGGAATAGAGTTCCTAGAGCTGTGTTATATCGAGAGTATTGCCATGAACTTTATTTCTACCAACCAGAGTCTGAGACAGATAATATCACTATAGCACACTTTATTAAGTTCCTGAAAAAAAATTTCCAATTTGAAGAGGAGCACTTTATGACTCCTGAAGAACTTGAGCCCGTTAATGATATTTATAAATTGTTTATAGAAAACTAGATCATTGCTTTCATTATTATTTCTTGCGTTTTGTGTGTTGTTTGTTATCTTTATAATATTGTTATAAAAAAACAAGAAAAACCAAAAACATAACAAAACCAAAACATTTTATTTTAAATCCTATAGTAGGTATATAATTAAAATATATACCTCTTAAGCTTGTTGCATATATATATATATATATATATATATATATTTATATTTGCTGAAATCTAAGTTTAAGCACAATGACTAGACTTAGGAATGGTAAACAAACTAAAGAAGAAGAAGAAGATTGGTTAGGAAAGAAAACAAAAAAATCAAATGCCCTTCCTGAGGATCCAATTCCAGAAGGAGAAACTCTAGAACAGCCAGAAGATGAGCTGGTTGAAGAAAATGAACAACAAGAAAATGTTAGAGAGGAAGGATCCTCATCCCCTAGAATGGCTCCGGATGGAACTGTTACTTTTGATAACATAGATCATTTCTGGAAATTCTTCAATAATAATATTGGTGCTCTTAATATGGCAGTTCGTATTGATAGAGGACAAATTAGTGACACTCAAGCAGCCATGGAATATATGTTTAACATACACACTAATCCCTTATCCTTTGTTGATCAAGAAAGTGATAAAGCTGGACCATCCAATAGAGATGTGGTCACTATGATTCAGAACATACAATAGCAACAGGTTTCCCAACCCCCTAAGGAACCTGTTATTGAGCCTAAAATCATTCCCACACAAAAGAGACCTTCATTCACTGCTTTATTTTGCCAAACTATAGATCAATATGCTTCAAATCGACAAAAACCTAAAATGAAGCCAAACACCAATTTTCAACAATCTGGGATGCAACATAATACAACTTCAAAACTTCTTCATAACACCCTTCCTACCAAAAATTTACATAATAGCAATATAGCATCTAATCTTCATGTCCTTCCATCATATTCTCACAAATCCCATATTAATGCCCTACCGAACCAATATGGTGGATAAACCAGTAATCTGGAATCCATGGTGAAACAGTTAGCTTCCCGCATGGACCAGATAGATCCCTACCGTCCCTCGTATAATTATCGAGAGATATGTAGTCAACCTTTGGATCCCATAGTTGTAGCATAGCCATACCCTAAACACTTTCCCATGCCCGTCCTACCTATATATAAAGGAACTGAAGATCCCATAGAGCATCTTCGCATGTTTAGGATAGCATGTCATGATATATCACATGATGACTTGCTATTACTAAAAATGTTCTCGAAAAGTTTAGGAGGACTGACATTAGAGTGGTACTATCAATTGCCCACTCATTCTTTGAGAAATTTTGAAGAAACAACTAAATCTTTTGTCCATCAATTTAATGCCTACATCGAGAGGCATGTAACCATTAAAGATTTGTACAACTTAAAACAAGACAAAGATGAATGTTTTGTTGATTTCTTATCTAGATGGAGGCAGTTGACAGGAAAAATGCACTTTGTGCTACCTTATAGGGAAATGTTGGACATTTTTGTTAATAATTTGCAAGAACAACTATCCTATGAATTATCAACTACTACCTTGACCACCTTCGATCAAGCTATAGACTTAAGGGTGGAAGATGCTCTCATTAGAAGAGGTCAGCTCAAAAATAAAGATGATGAGAAAACATCCAGAAATCAGTAAAAAAATAAACAAGTTGTGGGTGATGGAGTTACTGATAGTAGAAACATTGCTAATGTTAATACTATGAAAACAATGAAGAAGTTTATATTAAAACCTCCTGATAAACCACCCCGAGAATTTACTAGATTGAATCAACCTTTATCAACCATTCTTCCTCAATTACTAGCATGAGGCTTGATTCAATTACTAGCTATCCAGGAACCTGATCCAACTATACCCGGATATAGAGCTTATTTACATTGTGATTTTCATAGAGGACCTAGACATGCTACAAACTCTTGCAAAATATTAAAACATAAAATACAAGACTTGATTGATAATAATGAAATGGAGGTGCAAGCCTTTCAACCTAAACAAAATCCTCCTAATAATGCTCAAAATAACATTCCCCAAAATCAAAATCAGAATGCCAATCAATCATTGGACATATTTCAACATCCTTTACCGTAGCATGGCAAAGAGGTGGCTAATCAAATCAAACATCATAATGTTCCCCCTCCAACCCGATATGTAGGGACTATTAGTAGACAATTATTTGTTCAGGATCCTCAAATATTTGGCACAACTTTCTCCATGGTTACGTCCAGACCCCTGTATAATACTCAAACATCGGATCCTAGTGATGTAGAATCGGATATTGAAAGTGAAATAGACATCACTTCAAACCAATTGAATAGTTCTAAAAACAAATCAGATCCTATTAAACCTATCACAAATGCTATGGTTTCGAAAGAACCATTTCCTATAAGAGTTACTACGTGACCCTCTTCTAATCAGTTCCTTCCTAATGAACAAGCCATAAACGCTAGACTGAGACCAGTTTAACGTCTTCAATATAACATTGTAGGTACCATCGGAGTTGTTACCAGACAACATGCTCAAAACTCTTAATAGGATCAAACTCAGAATGATGGATTAGCTCCATTTATTTTGAAAAATCTCAATAAATGGAATCATATGTCTAATGTTCAACCTAAGCCTCCTTACAATATTAATGAACAATTATCCAATACTACAGCCAAAATTTCCCTTTTGGACTTGTTAAGATCTTCTCCTACCCATAGGGATGAGTTAATGCTCACATTAAGCCAAATGATGGTACCTCAAAATATTCAACCTGAAGCCATGTCCAATACTATCATCACTCGAGAAGTCAATTGTATTGACTTTTGAGATAAAGATATCCCACAACATAGTTTACATAAGGATAACCCCTTATATATTACTGCCCTAATTGGATATGTAGTTGTTAAACGAGTCTTGATTGATAATGGTTCATCTTTAAACATATGCACTTTTGACTTCTACCAAATATTTGGCTTTAGGAGTGACGAGATGAAAATAATGGATATGATTATCAAAGCCTTCAATGACGAGACACAAGAAACATGTGGAGTCATTACTATACCCTTGCAAGTTGATCCTAGAACCCTAAATACAATCATGTTTATTGTACATTGCCCTGCATCGTACAATATACTTCTGGGTCGCCCTTGGATCAATGCGATGTGAGCGGTCCCTTCCACTTTACATCAGTGTGTTAAATTTGAATTTAAAAACTAGTTGGTTACCATTCATGGTGATCATAGACCCTTTGATATGTGTGCTTTGGCAGAACCCGTTGGAGTGCAATTTTGCCCCGCCCTGTCATCCACACATACTAGTTTTTATCATCCGTCCAAATGTGTGAAACACACACCCATAATGTCATCTATCCCATCAACTACACCTATACATTTAACTCAACCATATTTTAAACAAACCACACTAGAACCTCAAAAAGATCTTAAATCCACAACCAATCCTTCATGTTCCATCCCTATAATTTCAAAACCTATAGATCCATTTATTAACACCTCCAAATTATCTACATATATCATACCTTCCACATCTGAAGATCAAGGAAATGTTCCTTCTACCTCTTATGCTATCACTAATGAGATCTTACCCAATTTATCTAAAATTCTTATATCAGAAGAGATCAACACTGCCATGCAAACTTCCCTCCTTTTAAATAAACTCCCACCCTCTTCTCATACCTTGGGCCTCCCACAGCCTATGGGAAGTATCTACCACATCGGGAGTTGTGCTTTTGTTTATAAAGGATATGATTAGGGAAGAATACCCCGAAACATCAAGACGCATTGTGATGGATATGCTCGATGCTATTTTGCTAATGAATATATTAAAGCTAAACCCATAATGCTTAAATTGGGCTACAAAGAGAAAGGTTTGGGACCTTTCCAAAATGGTATGAAAGAACCTTTCGAGGTAGAACCGTGGCCTGCCCGCTATGGTGTGGGCCTATTTCCTAGTAAGGGTCAACCCTTTCCATTTGAGGATGATGACCATCTCATATGTTATCAAGATTATCTAGATAAACAAGATTCTTTGTATCCAAAGAATAATTTTACCTGCAATATGCTATCCATAGCCTACCCTAAAATGATTGCCGAATCTGACGATGAGTTGGAGGGAGATATCTTCCATGATATTTCCATTGAGGAATTGTTATATAATGAATTTTATTTTGATGGTTCTATACCTACTATAGCCCAGCTTGAGGCCATGACTCCTCAAGATGAATTATCCAAGTTAAACTTAAAGGAATTACAAGAATTTGGTGTTTCACCAACCCCACCTAATTTTGAAAGAGATCTACACATGGAAGTAGAACACGTCATTAAGGTTAACGCTAGAACTGAGGATAATCCTCACATCATCAGTATTGGATCAGAATTAAGTCAATAAAAAAAAGAGCAATACATTGCATTCCTTAAAGAATATGAAGATGTCTTCGCTTGGACATATGAATATATGCCAGGTTTAGACCCTTCTATAGTCATGCACCACCTAGTAGTCCATCCGAATGCTAAACCTGTTAAACAAAAACTTAGAAAAATGCATCCCAAAGTGGCCTTGCTAGTCAAAGAATCCCAATCAGATTTGAGTGAAGCCCACGATGGATCTTGTGGAGGACACTTCAGTGGTAGTGTCATTGCTAAAAATCTCCTTAGGATAGGCTACTTTTGGCCTACCATGGAAACTGATGCACATTATTATGTGCACCATTACGACAAGTGCCAAAAACATGTTGACCTTGTCCATGCCCCTACATAAGAACTATAGGATATTTCATCTCCTTGGCCCTTTTCAAAATGGGTCTTAGACATTATTGGAAAAATTAATCCTGTGTCATCTGATGGACACAAATTCATCATAACTGCCACTGAGTATTAGCTAGCTCTTGATAACCCGACTTACATAGTAGTTTGGTACAGTTATATGCATCTAAATCATGGTTAATGAACACTTATTTGGTTAATTCAAATCACTTGTATCATATTATCTTGCTCAAAACTGGTAAATGAACAATACAATTGCACACACATTTGTATTTGATAGATTTTGTATCATTATGATAAATCAAGATCGGTAATGAATTCACATCTGCACATGAAGATTCCTTATAAATCTACATTTCTCTTTGAGATAATTTAAGATATTTCTGTAACTCTTTTCGGAATAATTTTATCCTTTTATTTCAGAATTCTTATTTTCTATAAAAGCAATTACATACATCTTCTCACAAAATCTCAAAAATAATTTCAAACAAAAGTTTTCATATTATTTTTCTGTTTATCAAAATTCAAAAAATACATCTTGCAATAAAACCAACAATCTATTTTCTTCTTTGGATTTTGCGATGATGGTATAATTCTATACCTATAATTCTATGCCTAGCGCAAACCATCATTCTAATTTTCTTTTCCCTTTATTTTAAAACAAAATTCATCAAAACATGTGACTTGCATCATTATGTTACACAATCATACTTTGCAAACAAACAAACACTTATTCTATTTCATGTCAATATGTTCAAATTCAGTTTTTGCAACCATGGTATAAATTCTAAGGAATTGTTCAAAATTTTATCACACTTAGGAATTTATGCCTAGCAAAATCATTTTTCTTTTCGTATTTCATGCATACTATTTTCATGAAAATCTGAAAACAAATCACCATCATCATCATCATTTGCATCATCACAACAAAGTTTTAAGACAGTCTCTTAAGCACTCTTTTACTTTTAACAATATTTCTATACTGGGATTAGCTTGACGACCGAGTGAGCGGCGACTCCATGAAATGGTCTATAATAGCGACAATGTCCTTTGAAATTATTGTTAGAAGTCCCTTTTATTTTTATCAAATTATCCCACAAACAACCAATTTGTTTACATCAGATTATTTCATTTAAATTTTACAAGCATGACATTCAAACCATAATACTTCCAAACAACATAATTACATGAATCATCAAATCAATCACATCATAAGACAAGTCATATGATCAAAAATATATCATCTATACATATATCAAAAATATATACATCATCTCAAAACTGGATCGGTATGCCACAATCTGTACTAAGGCATACTCAATCCTCTATCAATAATAAACACTATGTATCAATCTGTGCAGTGTAGTCTGTAGCAGCTAGCCTCGAGAACCTCTTGAGCTCTCAACCTCATATCCTTCCCCACCCTGAGATGGATGATGTGGCCCCATCATAGTCCATGTGGTGCTATGAGTCCTGGACTTTGATCGTGATGATGTCCTCGATGACCTCATCATGACAGGCTCCGCAATGGGGGTCGACAGTGGTAACTTCTGCTCCTTTGGCACCATATGGTGGTATAGCGTCTGATAGAATGTGATCTGGGCAATATCCCATGCTAGGCCCCGAGTGCTCACCCCTTCACTCTGTGCTCTAAGTTGTGCGACCTCATATTTGAGCTGTGTGGCCTCCTCTTGGTGTCGTGCAGCCTCATCCTACAAGGACTGCACCTGAGCCTAGAGATGAACAGTCTCTGCCTAGAGAGTAGCCATCTTGCTACTCTCTCCTACCTCGACACCCTTGCCCTTATTGGGTGATGGTGGCCTCTCTCTCCATGGAGAAGGGGGTCTCTCCTCCCTCCTCTCCCACTGTCGCGGCCTCTGTTGAACTTATGGCCTCCTATGCTCTCTTCCACTATGACCCTGTGCTATCTCAATGGCTACCTATCGCTACCTCCCCATCTAACACACAACTATGTGAATCAGACCCTGAGCACTCATCATCTAAGGAGGGCAAATTCCTGTATACCAGGCATCGTAGCCGTTAGCAACCCCTACGTTATCCCCATCCATTGGCTGAATGGGGGCATCATCCATGTCCTCACTCCAAAAGTGTTGCATAACTGGAGCCCCACTAACTATAGTGTTATCCTAAACAATCTGAGAAAACTTGTAGTTCCTGAGAGATGGGATCCCCTACTGTAGACCGAACTACCTCAAAACTCGATCATAGCGGTGGAGCTCCACCTCTCTCCTCTCCATCCTTAGCCAACAGGTTTGCCTAATGCAATCCATCTCCTGTCCATCCTCGGCCCACCCTGGATGATCTCTCCAAGGCCTCCAGGTGATCTTGTCAGAGACAAGGTCATCAAGTCGTCTTCAGGACATTGGCAGATCTATCTGTCACTATGACCCTCTTCGAAGCCACCAGTAGAAAACTCGGGGCCTCTCCCCGTCAATCCCTATCAATGGGAGCCCTACCAGCCTCTGCATCGTGATGTGCTCCTAGCACCAAACTTGCAGTAGTGATGTCATGACCAGACATCGATCGCCCTTGTATATGACCCCATGCAATATCCTATACAATCGGCATAGTACAAAGCTCCCCCAAGCAAACCTATACCCATGGTCTCTCATGTTGTAGACCACATCTATCAATAGCCATGGTAGTCTGCATCCACTTTGATGGCATAGCAGCAGACCACCTACCACCCTAGCCAAAACTTGTGTTAGTCTAGATGCCCCAGGCATCTGGCGTAGCGACTCGATGTTCACTCTGCCCTTCTCTAAGGTGAAGCTCAGATCTCCATACAGTCGCATCATCATGTGGCCCTAATTGGTCGTGAGAGTTATTAGCCGTACTTATATGGGGATCCTCAAAATCTTCCATACACCCTCCAATGTGAGAGTCATCTCCCTTATCGATAATAAAAAATAAGAAGAACCCGGATACCACCTCTCTGCTAGGGCTGTCAATAGCCCCATATCTGTAGAAACCTGTGGCATATCTGCCACATGCTGTAAGATGACTTGAGCCAACTGATCTTGCTCTATTAGATATGGAGCAGTCAAGTCATCCCTCAACCCACTGTATTTCCATTCTCGGATCTTTAGTAATCCTCTCTGCAACATAAACAACAAAACAATAAAAATCATTAATAAAATAGTGATTAAAAATGCAAGTAAAACAAGTTCGATTTTATACGAATGATGATATCGTCCACTATTCGATGATATAATCCAAAATTTGAGCAAATTCGTCTCTGATTTTGCAAGAGGGATTCGTCCCTTATTGTACGAAATCATCCCCATATTGTTGATTTCGCCCTTAGACAAAATCGACGATATCGAGATGATTTTGACGAAATTGAAACGATTTCGTCCCGACGATGTCGACGGCCCAAAAATGACCGCGATGATCAAAAATCATTCAAAAATTAATCTAAAAAGCATGAAATTCAAAATTAAAGCATTCTAAATTAAGTTTAGACCCTTACCTGTAGCCTGTGTTGGACCTCTGTCGATCTATGCACTGTCTTGACCATCTTGTCTCCAGAGCTCTAGAAATTAAGAACATGAACAGTAAAAATGAATTAGGGTTTTACCCTATTTTTCTTAATTTTATTCAAAAACACTTAACAACATTTTAAATTTTGCTTTTTCACGTTTTTACCTCAAACGTTCAATTTGGGTAAAAACACGGAGGGGGCACCATAGTAAGCTATCGTACGATTCGACCTAGAATCGTCACCTAAAAATGGGAATAATTTTTGCTTTCTCATAGATCGAGAAGAACTCATATTTAATGAATTTTCTTTGAAAAATTCACTAAAGAGGGGGTAAAATGTAGCACCCTAAAATTGGTGCAGTAAACCTTAGAAAATAAATAAAGTTACTTTAGTAATAATTCAAATTTAAATTTCAACCCCAAAATTGCTCCAAAATCGCATGCTACTTGTTTCCTCATTTTTCATGCCATTTTTAGGATTTATTTTGTCTGTTGGACAATATCATCACTGATCAGAAGATATCGCCTCATATCGGATGAATTCATCTAGAGCAGAACGTCCAGACGATTTCATTCCAAACTGATTTGTTCATAATTAGCTTCTGTTTCAATGGCGTCTCTAACCTGGGCAAAAGTGTGTCTGCACAGTTAGAGACTTCCCTCGTTGGAGATCTCCAAAATTGGGATGATCTCCAACCTCCCAACATCCTTCCTATGCCTATTTAATCTTAGACCCTCCCCTTGACATTCCCCTAGCTGAATTTTTTGTACTTCAAGTTTTACATGCATTAGAATGTCTTAGACTATTGTTTGCCTTTGTCCCTTTTCGAATTTTCTTGCAGGAACTTTGTCATTCTTCAGTCGAAGCAAGATTAGATCGTCACAAATGATCTTGTACAATCTCAAATTATCATGCCCTAATTTGAGACGATTTCACACTCTACATACGATTTCGACTGCTCAACATTGGGGGCAATCTACACCCTGAGTTTGCATTCTTTGTCCATTATCTACTATTTTTACTTTGCATTAGTTAGACTTATTACTATTTTGCATTTTGGAGTTCACCCATATAGCTTAAGTGCATGATAAGATCATAATTTGTCATTAGAATACTATAGTTTACTTGAATTTCTATTCGTAATTATCATTTTAGTATCTATATTGTCATTTTACACCGTTTTTCTCTGTTAGCATTGCCACACTTTCTGTGTTATGTGTCTATTTCTCTGATTGCAGGTCTCTAACAAATTTGTCTGATGAATTCGTTAGATCTTAGATGATCCTGTCTAATTTTAGACGATCCTATCAGATCAGAAGTGATCTTGACTGCTTCAAAAATTAGAACCTCCATCAGACATCTGGAATCAGGTATGGTTTTTTCTAGCTAGCTTGTTCTCTGTATTTTCTGTTTAAATCTATTTTTTGTATTCATTTAAATTTGCATTTCATATAGAATAGTTTATATTCATTTGGCCAAACCTAGTATTTGAATGATTAAAGATAAAATTGAAAACATCAAACACATTCCCAACCTAGGCATGGAGATTGCCACTAAACGTTTCCTAGTGAACCCCACCATCCATTGAAAAATCACCTTAATACCCCTCCCCCGAGAGGCGGGACCTTCAAAGGGCATCTCAGTCTGAGGTACCATCCCATCCTTCTCGCATCCCCCTTCTAAGCACAGATCCTTTAGCCTAAAGGTAAGGATGCAAAAAATTTGGAATGATACAACTATCGAAAACCCGACACACTTCCCATTTTCCACATCGATGGTCGATAAACTAGAATCTTCGACCAGTGGAGGTGTCGATGCTTCCAAGGTAACTCGAAAATTGAGAACTTGCTTGTCATTATCGGATGTAAAATTAACTTCATTAATTAATCGATAAATGAACTACACTAAACCATTGGTAACGAACTTCACTGTAGTTAGGGTTTAGCATAGGTTAGTTAGATGGGGGGTCTATTTTTAATTTGTTTTAGGGCTCTTTAGGAAGGGTGAACCCATTTAGGGTTTAGCTCCCTAGCTACGGGTGGTAGAAACAAGCTCCAATTGGTAGATTGGGTGTCGTGACTATCATTCACGACGGGATTCAAATCCTAATGGTCATATTTTTGACCATTGGGTTGGTCGTAGTTCCGACCTGTGGTGCCCAATTTTTAGGAAATTTTTCAAAAAAAAATTAATTTTTTTGAGTTTTTCTAGGCACTTAATGTCATTTGTTGCATTTTTGGAATGTTTTTTTGATGTTTTTGAAATTGGTGATCATGTTTTTACATGTTTTTTGTATTTTTATGCTTTTTTTTATTTGTTTTGACATTTTAGAATTATTTTTTATTGTTTTTCTTGTTTATTATTTTTGTTGTCACTTAGAATTTGACCAACAAAGCGAGGGAGATCGACCTCCTTCATGACCTATGCGGTGATTTCACTAACGAGGAGTGAGAGTGGTTCACTATTGTGGGGTTCAGCTACATCTTGAACCTCCCCACCATTCAGATTGATCAAGCACATCCGACTGCCTTGGCCCATCGCTGGGATGCACGGACCAACACATTTCACCTATCGACAAGTGAAATTACTATTACTTTGGAGGATGTGTACCACATATTTTGTCTACCGATTGATGGTGATCCTATCACCTATTCTCCTACCATGGCCTAGAGGACCGTATTTGATTTCATATTTTGCAAATAGAGTATAGAGGCACAAGATCGTAATGCCCATGAAGGCATCCATGTGGAAGAGTGGTTTGAGGCTTGATTCTTCTCACAATAGGAGGTTGTGTTCATGCACTTGATTATCCAGGTAGTCCTAGAATATTTAGGTGTGAGGTTCACTTGGAACCTCCTAGGTTGGACTAGAGATGTGATGGTGAGCTCGATCCAAGATTCTCTCATTCTATCATGGGGGAGCACCCTGCTAGCACAAATCTACCATAAGTTGTATCAGATCACACACCAAAGTAGAATCGACATCAGCTACAAAATCTTCCTCCAAGTTTGGGGATAGCAACACATCTTGATCGAGCACCTTATTGATTTACCTATGATGATCACTAATATCAACAATGAGATTTAATGCTATACCACCTTCTAGCACTGGGAGCAAGAGGGATTCAGGAGTAGGTCTCATGCAGGAGACCTAGAGCATTACATTTCCATATTTGCATAGCTCTATCCTTAGCACATATGGTGGTGATCATATATGGACTATCTAACCTACACAAAGGTGGACAGTTACCTACATTGAGCACACAGAGATAGATGGATCATCATCCAGAAGGTTGACATACATGAGTATCACTTCTACTCTCACGTATTAAGATAGTTTAGGATCATGCAAGATGACCTAGAACTACCACTCATCTAAATATGTCTGGTCCTCGAGAGGGACATGACATGGCCACATGTTACTCCCTTGGGGGATGAGGATGATGAATTTCAAGAGTTAATCCAAATGAATGTAGGTACTACTCTTGACTATGATGGCTAGTGGGTAGACTTACAATGGCATGGAGAGGGTCCTCTAGGCCCACCAGCTGGAGGATTGGCAGCAGAGGATGTAGAGGGTACAGAGGTGGATCCTCAGGTGCGTAGGACCTACCAATAGATAGAGGGTGCATCGGGTGTAGGGGCCCCTATAGAGGAGGGCCCACAAGTGGAGGTAGATGAGAAGGTATTAGAGAAGGGTGAGACACCTCCTGATAGAGATATTAGGCAGTTGAGAGCCCCAATTTTTGACCTCTGGAGATAGGTTGGGAGACTGTAGACTCAGCTACTTCATAGGGATACTTATATCACCACTTTAGAGGTGAAGCTAGCATGTGGGGATAGGTAGTGGTAGGGATATGGTGAGGAGAGGATAACTCTCCATGTATAGGCTACCACTACAAGCACTCAGATCAAACAATTCATTAGCTAGGTGAATGTGGCACAGGCATAGCTGAGTGATGTTACTACTAAGAGGGACCTACTTAAGGTGGTGAGGGTTGATCCCTCATCTTCACAGGCTATCATGCTACCTCCAACAGTGCCCTCGACTTTGCTACTAGGATTTCGTGATCCCATGGCAGAGATTATGAGGCTTAATTCCCTTATGGAGGAGGGTAATGAGTGAGATACAATACATGTAGCTCGTATATTCCAACTATAGGGCTACATCAGGCTAATAGGTGGGGAGGTACTAGAGGATACCTACACTATAGGTACTTAGCAGACCAGGTTTAAGACCAGGGATACAGGGTAGTATTCTTCTAGCTTAAGCCACAAGATGCACAAGACTGAGAGGACTTGTAGGTCCTTGAGTACTCATGATGCTAGCTCATAGAGGACTCATAATGATGGCGAAGGTGACGGAGGTGCCTCACAGACTGAGGGCACAGACCCTATCTAGTATCGATCTTCAGAGATGATTTTTGTACCAGTTTTGAGTGTAAGTTCGAGGACCTACATAGTTGTATGTTGTGGGTATTTTAACATATCTTGATACTATATACTTTTTCACACATATATTTATAAGATATTATATTTCATCTAATTATATGTGTATTTTATTTTTGGTATTTTATGTTTATGTTATGCACATGGATGTAATGCAGATATTTTATTTATTGCTATATGATGTGATGTATGGATGACATGCACTAGCTATATGATGTGGATGCAGTGATATACATGTGTAGATGTACTACTTTATGATGCTATGTATACAAATGCAATGTTTTATTTTTTAATGCAGTTTTGATATGCTTCACTTGTATGCATTTACTTTATACTGCTATGACATGATTTGTGCCATGTATTTTTGATGATATTGATTTATTGTAAATGGACATGTATGTTTTAATCACTTAAAACACAATGTATGTAATATGATATGATTTTTTGACAATCTAATGGATGACACCACAAAATGTATAACAATCATGCCTGATAATTGCTATATTTTACTATGAATTTTTATTGATTTGACACCCATATGTGAGCTGCAATGCACTATTTCTATTTATAAGATTTTGTAAACTCAAATATATGCATAACATAGTCAATGACCATTTAAATATCATTTCTAAAATCCATCCGGTATATAACATATATCACAAATAGTTCTAATAAATAAAATCTCATGAATGAGACTTTATATTTGATGATTGCATTTGAAAATTTGATTGTTGCTTTTTAGGAATTTTTGAGGTTTACCATGAGACTCAAACACCCTAGTTGACTAATCAATAGTTGCATACTAATCATACTAGACTTATGAAACATAAGGCTTTCACTAGGATAGGTCCTAACTATTCATTATCCCTATGTGTGCAAATGAATACATTAAGATAAGGCACAAGCATACCCCGATGTCAAGCGGGATTCTTTCAACCCATTGCTAATATTGGGGGTCTACAAATGTGTATCCAACCCTAGGTTTATATTTTAGTTGGAATAGACCACTAGGTGATACAGGACACTTGAAGCTAGCTCTTCCACATTCAAACATTGATCTACACAAAAGCAAAATGCTAATTCATTAGACATATCATCATGCATAAGGTATAGTAGTGTTGGAAATTCCATGGATTCAAGTTCACTCCATTCTTTTCTTCAATTTTCTGGGATACTTGCTCATATAAAGTGATAAAAATCACTATTTATTTTTGTACTTTAGTGACAATAATCACTGTTTATTTTGTACTTTGCTTTCTTTTTATTTCTTTCTTTCTTTTTTTTGTCTTTCTTTTTTTCTTCTCTTTGTATTTTTATTTATTTTTCTTGAGCAAGGGATTTTATATTGATTTGAATTTCCTTGTACAATTTTGTCTTCATTTGACTTGAATTTTTGGAATTTACATTTGATAATTTGCTTCAAAAACATCCTTTGGGGATTTTACTTTGGGGAACTGTTTCTGGGATATCGATCTAGGATATCAATCTTATGATATAAATGTGGGATATCAATTTGGTATGTCAATATATGATATTGATCTAGGATATCAATTTGGAGGATTAATCTGAGATACCACTCTGAGATATTGCTCATTTTAACATAAATAAGGGATTTTGGGTAGGGAAGGAACTTGTCATTTTACCAATTGCCAACATTTATCGTACCGTCCACATAGGGTGATAAGAAAGAATAACTCTTTTCACCTCAAGATACCTGGTCCTACTTCGTGGATTTCATCTTCCCCTAGTCCTTATTAGGATTGTTTAATTTGTTGATTAGTGATAGGATTCTGATATGCTAAGGGCTATACTAACTAGACCTCAACTACAAAATCAAAGCAATATTTCTATCAACTCTTGAGAAGACCTATAGGTATGGTTGAATGACCAGAAAACCTTAGTATATTCTTCATAGCAACAATTTGGGTTGTGTTAAAAAACATAATTATTGACGAGGGTGATTCATGATAATGATAGTGCATATATGCATGATTGAAACACAAATGTGGTGTTGTTTATAAGATTGTAAACACAAATTATTCTAATGCAAGAGCTGTGGATGATTATGTCTAATGCAATGCGAGGATGAAAATCCATGTGGAAAATGAGATGCATGATACCAAATGCAATGCAATGATGCGAATGAAATGCAAATGTTTTTTATTTTTGATATTTTTCCATTTTTTATGAATTTTGACATTTTGTTTGACCCAAGAACTTATGGATGCCTTTGGAACCTTTTGGGATTGACCAAGCAGTTTTGAGACACCCTTGGAGCCTTTTAGGATTAACCAAGCGATGTTAAGAAACCCTTGGAGCCTTTTAGAATTGACCAAAGGGCTTACAAATGCCTTTGGAGCCTTTTAGGATTTAGGTATAAAGCACTTTAAATGAAGGATATTGAGAGGTTCGGGATCTTCAACTCCTCCAAGTGATGTCAAGCGATATGTCCTAGGTCCAATATTCTCTGAGATTATATAAGGACCTAACCAGTTAGCTATGAATTTGTCTCACATTTTTAGTGGCAAATTTGAGTTCTGTTGGTTCTCTTTCAGCACAATATCACCAACCTCAAATTCTCTCATATGGAATTTGCTATTGTAATCTTATTTTAAGCACTCTTGATAAATGTAGAGGTGCTCCAGGGCATTCATGTGACATTCATCAAGTAGTGTCAATTCTTCTAGGTGAGCTTGTTGCATGGTGTCATCATTTATGAAATCTTTCAATGCGATGCACAGTATTGGAATTTCTAACTTTAATGGCATAATGGCCTCAGTGCCATATACTAGTGAAAATATAGTTGCCCCAATGGGAGTCCGAATACTAGTCCTGTAAGCCCATAAAGCAAGGGGTAGCTGGATATGCTAATCTTTGTGGTGCTCTTGTACCATATTTTTCAATATGGAGACCATTGTCTTATTTGAAGCTTCAACTTGTCCATTTGCTTACGGATAATATGGAGTTGTAAAACTATATTTGATTCTATACTTATACATTAAAGCTCTCACAATTTTGTTCTTAAATTATGTTCCATTATCTGACACTCTATTGGATGGTATCCCAAAATGACTTATGATATTGGTGAGTATAAACTCAGTAATACGTGCTCCAGTTATCGTTGACAAGGGGATGACTTCCACCCATTTAGTGAAATAATCAATAGCAATGATAATAAAGGTATGTCGACCCGATGATGGAGGAGAGATCTTACTAATGAGATCAAATCCCCACTGAGAAAATGACCAAGCCACTTGAATGGGCTATAAGGCCTATGATGGTAGGTGCATAAGATTAACATGATGCTGGCATTTAATGCACTTATTGACATACACATTACAATCCTTCTCCATAGTGGGCCAATAATAACCCATTCAAAGTATGCACTTGATGATAGCCATGCCACTAAAATGGCCACCACACGTACCATAATGAGCTTGTAAAATTACCCAATATGACTCTTGGAGATCAAGATAATGAAGGAGAACTCCATCGTAGATTCTACGGTATAAGACGTATACTAACAAGACATATTTTTTCACTTTCTATTTAAATGTGCACTTCATGGCACACAAAAATACTTGAGGGATTACACCAAGTCTAAGGAAGTCATATATCTATGACGTCCAATTATGATAAGCTTTGGTTTTGATCAACAAGAAAACATGTCCCTCCCTACAGTTCTACATTATCAAATGCAGATTGAGAAACAATCTTATGGTGAATGGTAATACCACTCCCTATCTAATCCTACGAGATCAAAAACCCCTAGGATGCTCTCTTGAGAAAGTCTCTAGCTTAGTAGAACCATTCCTGATTTGGTTCTACATGAATCATGTTGATTGACTTTTTGTTATCCAATGCTTCACACTACACAACAGAGTGTGACAACGTTTTAACATGGATGGTCATGAAATTGGTAGATGGATTATAAGGGATTAGAGATCCCAAATATGCCATTATGTCCACAAATCTATTGGATGAGTGAGGTATTTCCTCGATGTCATACCATTCCAGTAGATCTAGATAAATTCAACAAGATCCTTGTAAGATTTCAATACTGGACATTAGCATTGAAATAATACCTTAACTTGGTTCACAATGATAAGGGAATCACCAAAGATATTTAGCATTTTTATCTTCATGGCGATGATTGTTTGGAGACCCAAAATTAGGGCTTCATATTCAACATTGTTATTAGTGCAAGGAAAGTCTAACTTGAATGACAAGGGCATTGGAGCTCCTTGTGGCATGAACAACACTATTCCTTACACCACCCTCTTGCTCACACTTCGAACCATCGAACAACAAGGTCATATAAGCCATGTTATCCTGTTCTTCAAGTTTGGGTGATTCTAATAAAGCAAAGACTGCATCATAAGGAAGCTCTATGGTGAGGGGCCTACTATTTTTGAGAGGTGCCTCAGCCAGTTTATCTTCTATGACTTGTTCCTTAATGGACTTTTGGCTTTATGAATTTTAGATTGAATTATATCAGTAGCATGATCCACTTCATAGTACATGTATTATGATATGTATTGCTCATCATATACTACAAAGGATTTTGTTTGGATATAACATATGTCGTATGACTCAATATATAGTGTCACAATTTCTTGGTAGCAAACACTACTGCTAAACATAGCTTCTCCACATATGCATATCCGAGCTCATAGCTCACCAAGGTTTTGCTAATGTAATATATGGCATGTTCTTTGCTTTGTGCATTCTTTTGGGTTAGCATGGTTCCCAATGCAAAGTTGGTTGCCAATATATATAACAAAAAAGGCCCTCCTAGCCTTGGTGGAGCTAGCATTGGTGGTATCACCAGGTATTTCTTAATTTTAGTAAAGGCTACTTGATAGTCCTCATCCCAATTGAATGGACCTCCTTGTGTAGCATTCAATTCATGGGTTGATATTTATCTGATAATTGAGCGGTAAATCACTTTATGTATTCTACCTTACCCCAAAGTCTTCTTAATTCTTTGATATTTGTGGAGGATGCATTTCTAGAATAGCCTTGAACTTTGCTAGGTCAACTTCGATGCCTCATTTTGAAATAATGAACCCTAAGAGCTAACCAAAAGTTATGCCAAATACACACTTCTTAGGATTCAGCCTGACATTATGCTCTATCAGACGATCAAAGACCTTCTTCAAGACCTCCATATTCTCAGAACACAATAATAACTTGTCCAACAAGTCATCAATGTAATCCTCTAGGATCTTATGCATATAGTCATGAAAAATGTATGTCATAGCCCACTGATATGTGGCACCAGCATTTTTAAGGCTGAATGGCATAAATTTATAACAGAATATCCCCCATGGCATTATAAACACAGTTTTATGCTGGCCTTTGGGCTTAATCTAAATTTTATTGTAACCAAAAAAATCATCCATTAAGGAGAGTATCTCATGACATGCAATTGTGTATACAAGAGCATCGATATTCTATAATGGAAATGAATCCTTTTATGTTGCCTTATTCAGATCTTTGAAAGCTATACAAATATGGATCCTTCTATCAGGTTTTCCTATAGGTACAATATTGGATACCCATTTCACATAGTCGATGGAAATGATAAAATATATGTCCAACAAATTTTGCAACTCATCCCTAACCATTAAGGCTACTATTGGATGCATCTTCCTAAGTTTTTGCTTGATTGGCTTCTTTGATAGATCTAGCGAAAGATTATGAGTAACCAATTTTGGATCTAGACCCGACATATCTTTGTAAGTCCAAGAAAAGATATCAGGTCTCTCTCTTAATAGAGGGATGAGGTCGAAATGCTCATCAGGAGTCAAAGTCTCCCCAAATTTGACCTTCCTTGGATTTATGGGATCATTATTGATATCCACTTTGAAGGTCTCCTCTACCTAAATATGAGATCCCTCCTTAAGCTGATGAGGTGTAGGGATCAAGTGGATGTCATATCCTAGGTTTATAGGTTCCTAATTGGAAGAATCCTTAGCATGATATACATCATGTGCATAGCCTGGAATAAAATGGAAAGGTTCCAACATTTATTCATTAGGGAATAAATCTTCAGGCTCTAGTGGTGAGTCAGTGTGATCCCAATCAATAGCATCTACATTTAGAGGCAAAAATTTTGATGGATCGACTGGATTATGGAGTGGAGTGGTCAAATAAATGGAGATCATGTTGATGAAATGGATCATGTCTCCAGGACCATGTGCAAGTGACTCATTATTAACAAAAATTTCATCCCCAAGATGTGGTTCCGGGGGTATGGGGATCTCCAGATCTGGTTCATGAACGGACTATCGGATGGGATCATTGGGCTCAAGGAGCTCCATGTACATTGACAGATCAGGAAAAACCATATGATAAATCATATTAAGATTCCATGGTCTCCCCCTAAGGTGAATATGGATATTTATCTCTCTATGCATATCCTTAGATGTATAAGGTGCATTGTGATAGCGTAAGTAGAGAGGTCCTAAGTAGGCTCTCTCTATCTCATATTATTCATCACTATCGTAATATATGCCTTCATCGCTATCCACTGGAATGGTATGCTCTAGAAAATATAGCCCCATATAGGTTATCTCCTGATCACTATCATCACTATCCAGTAGAGCCAGGTACAAGTGTCGCAAATACGAAGGTGCTGAGTAAACTAACTCAACTTCATCTTCAAATTGATCATTGTGTGAGGATAACTCAACATCATCTATTCCAAAATCTAGCTTGGTCCATCACTTTTGATGATGGATACTACATAAATGTCCTTAGAAGCAACTTCTGATTCGATACTCATAACTGCATCTAGATTTTGGAAGTGCATACCAATGTCATCGGTAGCTCCACGACTTTGATTATCCAAGTTAGCTCTTGGAATGGGTTCTAGAATGGTCTTCACCAAGATTTTTGTGTGATATATCTTGGGTGGATCTATAGTGACATACGTTACTAGCTATTTATCCCTATGAAACGTAGAAGGATTAGGGTGATACAGATTGAAATCAAATTCACCCCCCAAACTGAGGTATAGGTGGTCTAGAGATACTACAAGGAGTTTGGCCTGTCCTCTACTATAGAATCCCAACTCGAACCTATCATTAGGTAACTAATATTGTGGCTCTATAGGCTTATTATGTCCTTGCTCAAATAGTCCAAGACCATAACCATGAAAATGGCAATGATCAAAGTATTTCATGGCATAGTCCAAGTTAGAAATATAATGAATATTTACAACAAACAATTCATTATCATCCTCATCCATGGGCACAAGAGATGCAAATTGGTCTAGCCATCCATATATGAAGTTGGTTTGGTTGGGTGGCACCCCCAAAGGTTCCAATATCCCTATGGGAAGACGATGGGCTCGCGATCAGCCCATGTCATGTGCAATTTTGATAATTGGTGTGAACATCACATTCTACACAATGTATTTCCCTAATCCATGATAACCAAATGGATGGTCACCTATGGTACATATGACCCTACTAAAGATGTAGGTGAAGCAAGCTAAGGTGCCTCCTTGACTCATCCTTTAACTTCCTGTACCTCCATGGGATTAGGGGTTTCAACGATGACTAGCTTGGGCATTTGCTTTATATTTTTTTTGCCCCCTTTTATTTCAACTTCTCATCATCTCATTGTATCATAGATGCAAGCGGTATAATGGAAGTAGTTGTTGTCTTCTTCAATATTTGAGATGCTAACGTTGCAGGTCTAGCCAACACTTCTTTGATTTTTCCTCATATATTTTTGATTGACGATGTTGGTCGCACATCCAGGTGCATTGAGGGGAGCACATATTCCCTTAATAAATCAACTAGATTCATGTATTTAAAGAGTTCTTCATCCGAAGGCACCACATGAACCTATCCCTCATGAATGTATTTGATACACTGATGTAAAATAGAAGGGACACAATGAATTTATCTAATCCAATGCCTCCCTAGGAGTATATTATATTGCATAGCACCTTAGATTATATGACACATCATCGATATGGTCTTCAGTCCTACCTGGATAGGTAAAACTATAGTATCGACCATCGAGCATAATGCATCATCGAAAGCTCTCAACGTGAAGGTAGAAGAGATGATATGCATCTTGGGTAACTTCAAGTGATAAATGACTTGGTAGTTATGATATTGATTTACAAACTTGTGTCAATAAAAACCTGCTTGAATAGTTTATGATTCATGCACGCAATGATATGTAGTGGTAGGTTTGCTATAACAGTGGAAATCATCTTGACTTCGTGGTCATAAAATTGAAGGACCGACTCCTAACACTATTGCACGTGCCCCACAAAGTGTGTAAATGCTTTGATATCCAAAGGCTACACTTCAATGGATCTTAAGATGTCCATGAGTGTCTCCTTGTGCTTAGGAGACTACTAAATTAGCTCATAAATTGACAAATTCACTGAATTTATCTATAGGTTTTGGACCAACCTACTCTTAATGGTCACCACTGGTCTAGTTGGTGGGCTGAGCACATGCTAGACTAGCCTTGGAGGAAGCACAAATTGGACTCGGATGGGTGCTGGACGTTGATTTTGTCATTCATACCATGTGTTCCTTGTGATAATTTTGATTATTCTGACAAACCCCTAGGTTGGTAGTTCGATGCAAACTTGGTTGACTTGGCCAACATTATTCTTTGGTGCCTTATGATTTGGTAGAGGATTTTTGTAAATATCCATATTTTGATTGTCAATTGCTTGTGGGTTTTTAACAAGAAGTGTACCTCTCTTGATCATATTCTACACAAGATGTTTGAAAGACCAACATACCTCGATGTCGTGGCCTTTTGATCGATGAAAGATGCAATAATGATTGTCCTTGTAGCCCTTAGGCTTGGGCTGATTTGGATCCATTAACTTGACCTCGGGTAAGCGTATAGCCTTCACCTCGCATAATTGATGAAAATTTGAAGCCAAGGACTCCGATAATTACATGAATACGTGAGGTGGGTGTTGCTCTTTATTTTTACCCTTATAATTGTTGTTGCACTACTCATATTGCATAGGAGGAGGTTGGTCCTGATAGTTTCATTGTTGTTGCCCCTTGTCATCTTTTTGAATGTTCAAAACTACCTAATTAACATGGGCCAACTTGTCCTGATGTCTATAAGTGCTTTTCTTGTGTCCCTCCTTCCTCTTCTTGAGCTTCAAGTTACCCTCCTGCAACTTGATATCCTTCATTACCTTGACTTGTGCCAAAGCCTCTTTGAATTTATGGTATTGCTACAACTGCAGTAATAATGAAATGTGTTTGGTACAACTCTTTATGAACATTTACATAAATTCGAATGACGGGATGGAGAATGATAGTTTTTCCATCATTTTTCTCCATAATTTTCCATAATCCATCACTGGCTCATCGTCATGTTGCATTAAAGCTGCCAGGTAAGATAAGTTTACCTTTTTCTTGATGCTAAAGGAGAAACATTCATGAAATGCATCAACTAGTTATTTGAAACTAGTGATAATGTACCTCTTTAGTTGATTGAACCACTCTTGAGCTGGTCCTGAGAGAGTTATGATGAATGTGCGTAGGATAAAAGAATTATTGCTCTCAATATAAAAGTACATATTTAGGAAACAATTCACGTGCTCCTGTGCATCTTCCTCTCCTTGAAATTTTCTAGTATAGGCATCTTGACATGCTTAGGATATGTTAGAATAGGCACTAATGTGCATATAGGTTAATTGTAAATTTTGTTCAAGGTAGGCTTTTGATAAGCTGTACCTTGCTTCTCTATGGCTTGGACCTTTTCTGGTAAGGTCTTGTAAGCTTAAGAGGAAAGAAACTCCTCCTCTCAAGATTGCCTTGGAGGCACCTTCGGAGGCAGATTCTTCCTCGGTCGAGGTGGGGGACTAGGCTCGCTCTCCTTCTCAAATTGGAAGATTTTTGGATATTCTTGTTCTAATTACTCATCCACTTCATTCTCATATTTCCAATGGTCATGTTCAGATTTTGGATGCCAATATCTGTGTTGATTCATGTGGCAAGTATGTGTGTCGATGTTCTAAGGATGTAACTCAGGATGTGAAGCCACTCATCTATCAACATGCTCACTGATCTCACTATGAGGAGGTAAATCGATGCTAGATAATTGGTCCTCTCTCTAAACACTCCTAATCAAGGATATGTTGTTCATGCATGTGTTTTTCATATAATTTCTATCTTATGAAACTTTACCTCTGAGTATTTTTATTTTTGAGGTGTTCTTTCTCTGCGCGAACATCCTCCAATTGATCTTGGAGAATCTATTGTCTCTGCTCTGACATCAGTCTATGAGATATATCAACATGATCAGTTGTCTGAGGAATTTGAGGGGTGTGCTTTATTCGAGCGACTTTATGAGTATGTCCTCCAATGGATTGATTCACCACACTCTTGCCTTAGTCTATAAAGACGACATTCGTATTGGGTTGTCTCCTATACTCAGTACCTGCATGCGATTCTGGAGCACACATATCTTGAGAATTCTTGGAGCACTCTCCCTATTCTTGGGCAGTACTAATGGTGCTCTCAATACACACACTCACCGATTGGGAGGGTGTAGGTGTAGGTTTATATCCTAGATACCCTAGGACTTTGTCTAGACCATTGAACTATTTGCAACACCATGGATCATGAGGTGACATACCATTTTTTCCCACTTTGGATATACCTATGGTGAATATGGTGGGTTCACCCCTATTGGGAGTCTGTGCGGGCCTGTGATCGAAAGCAACCCTCTTGGTTCACCCCTGAATGGATAGATCTCAAACATTTCTAGACTCTGACAGCGGAGGTCATGAACCTTCCTTGGATACAGGTGAAAGGGGTACCAATCTAGATCCCTCGATGACACACTCCTCAGCTGAACTCGTGGATGCTTGAAAAATATGATCATGGTATATGCTACCATATGTGGAACCCCCATGCTGGGATTTCCCTTGCTCTGATATATGTATATAGGGATGTCTAGTACTTCCTCTAATCGAGGTGTTCTCAATGAAATCCCCTCATGTGGAATTATCCCCTCTAATTTTCATTGAATGACGTCGAGGAGGATTAAGGGATTGAGGGTATTCCACATTGTGTTGTGTGCTAGGTGGAGCTTGGGATTTGATCTCAGGTCTATACCTGGAATGTCCTCTTCGTGTTTGCATAATTATGTATCCTATGTCTAAATTTAAATTTTATTAGAATTCAAATAATACAATGATTTTATCTCCTTTTACAATTTTTAAAGATCCCTAAACTATTTTATGTGTTTTCAATTTGTTGTATCAGTAAAGTAACTTTTGTCGTGTTTTGCAATACGTTTATTATTTTCTCAAATTTTTAATGGCTTTCACCTATATGCTCATAGATCGAAAACCTTGATATGAACTCTGGCCACGTAATCCCCCAAAGTGTGATAATGAAGCTCACACCCGGGCAGGGAGCACAGGTTCTCCTAGATCCTCACCCAGTCAACGTTATACCCTTTGAAGAGAACCACATGCAATTTTTTGGGCTACAGATGGTTCTTGGATCTGGTATTGGTCTAGTACCTAGAAGGTATGAGGGACTTGGGTCATTGGATTAAAATCACCTCCACCATCATTGAAACCCTACTAGTGGTTGGATGTGACTCCCAAATCACTAGCGTTTACAATGAAACATGGTGTGTGTGGTTATTTTTACTTTACATAAAGGAAATATGCATTATACAACATTAACATGATAATTTCATACATGATATGCAACCAATAACATTTGATATTCAGAAAGTATGCATTCTACATCCTACATGACCTTTTGACAATGCAACTTTACGATGTAAATGGCCTTTGATTTGGCCGCAAGCATGTAAAATCAACACAAATTATTCTAGCACATTGGATTCTAGGGCGGGCTACAATAAGAGGTCCATTATTCCTAGCAATGCCTAGCAAAAATTAAAAACAATAACCCTAAGGGCCTAATTCATTTTATCCTTCTTTCATGGTTATCCTACTTATCTTTCATTTTTTAGTCTGGAAAAATACAGAGATAGCAAACAAACATAGAGGGTGTCAGAAGGGCCTACCTCAAGTCCTCATATGATAAAGCTTTAAAATCCTACTCTGTTATTGGTCTGCTACTAATTGTGGCTCTGATGTGTGATTGTGACTGTTGCCTGTGCTTGTCAACCATAGGCTAACTTTTTAACCACGGCTATCAGTCGTGGGGAGAACCTGCCATAAAAACACCAAACACAGTCAAAAAAATTATGGTAAAAAATATGGAGTTCTACTATGATTGCTTACTGTAACAACCAAAAAGGCTCCACATCTATTCTAACTATTGCAATTTACGAGAAATACATAAATAGGAATGCATGATATTGACAACAAGAAATAAAGAAAATACAAGGAATCTTTTATTAATTTCAATGGATTCAAATTACATATTCGTCCCTCTTAGGGATACCCATTTGATACGTCAATTACAATAGTGTTTAATCCCTCTCAAGGGTATATGTGAATCAAATGCCTTCTAGGGTGACAAGAATTGCTCTAGGGTGTCTATGGCCCTCTTATCCATGATTAGACATATTTGCTGCATTGAATGGAATGACCCTGTTAATCCTACATTTATGAAACAACAAGAAGCATGTTAAAAGAAAAGATAGCCTCTCTTGATGAGGCTTTTGAAGGGTATTAGAATAAAATATATCATGAATATCAATAATAAAAAAAATACAAGAAAGATGCTAAAAATATGCAAAACGTGAGAAGATTGTCATAAAACATGTAAGATAAAGAACATCTAACTATCTAGTAGCCTAATTACAATATTAAAAGCATGGAAGCATGAAAAAGATCCATTAGAGTGTTAAATGCTACAATGAAAGCAACATGCATAAAACTATAAATCTATTTGTCAGGGTCTCTAAATTTCTAATTAAACCGCTAATATGCTTAATCTAACCTAGCTAGATAATTTGTAAAATACAAAACAATGGAATCTCCCCTAGTTTTCTCATCATGATTCTGATGCATGGGTGACACTGTTAACAGTGGCTGAGAGCTGCAATGGATCTCTAAGTATATTTTCCCTCCAAATTAGGGCTTCCTCTTCGATCCACCTTGTCAAATTGATATCCAAGGGTCACCTTTATGTCCTATGATAGGTTTGGTGGTTGCATTGATCTGATGGTGCACGAATTGCATGAATTGATGTTTCTTAGATATCCTAGGCTCATAGGGATTCCATGGCAATTTGATCTCCAATTGGGTAGCAAAAGTATCTATCTCAATGCATGTAGTTGCTTATGCAATTTGACAGAGCTTCACTACTCAATTGATATATGTTTCTCTAGACTTATCCCTAGTTTAGAGGAGGATCTTATAGTAATTTCCTATGGCTAGGGGTGGCTTCCTAATGAAGCCAAGATCAATATTGGATAGTTGATCTTGTTGTATTGAAGGATCTAAAACTTTCCTCACTCAAACCACTCCAATCTACAACCAATTGGTCATTGAAACCAACTTTTGGATCAGATGAAGGCTAACTGATTTTGAGTGTTGACCGTGGCTGACATGCATGGTGAGCACTACTAACCACGGGTGTCAGTAGCAGCTAGCACTGACTAGGCAAACATGCCCAATTGAGTGGCAAAAACTACTGCTATACCTTGGATCTGTCCAAAGGTCTTCCATATGGTCTTCTAGCATGTCCCATATGAGTAGTCACCTTGGCATGATGCATTTTAGGTGTCTACATATCCAACAGTCAATATGCCTACAAATAAGGAAGGTAAGCTTATACAAAACTATAATTCAAAATCAATGAATGCACTTGTGAAAGGTTTGTATAGAACAGAGTCTATGAAAGTTATGCATTGTAGAACTGCAAAAGAAATATGGGATAAATTGCAAGGTATATATGAGGGAGATAAAAGTGTCAAGAAAGAAAATATATGAAATATCAAAGGACAATTTGAAAATTTGAGAATGAATGATGAGGAAAATATTAGTGCTTATCTAATTTGAATTTATGAGGTTTTTAATGATATGCAAGGACTTGGAATGAAGATTGATGAATCATATGTTTGTGATAAAGTCTTAAGAACTCTTCTATAAAGATTTAGTGAATAGGTTTCTGTTATAGAAGTATCAATGGATGGTGAATATTTGATAAGAGACAAGTTGCTTGGTATGCTTACAGCTTTTGAGATAAGAACAAAAGATCTTATTCCCCATAAGGAAGCAACATTCAAAGCAATCAAGAAGACAAAGGGTAAGAAGTCAGAATCAAGTAGTGAGTCATCCAGTGATGAAGAAGCTAATTATGGTAGAAGAGATAAATATTTTAGAAGATCTAGAGATCTAAGATTTTTGGAGTGTTTCAATTCTAGAAATTTTGGACATTATGCAACATATTATCGAGAACCAAAGAACAATAATGGTGAAGAAAAACAAGATCATAGATACAGGGAATCAAAAATATATAGGTAGGATAAGCATAAGAAGAAAAACAAGGATGGACAAAGTAGAAAAGAAAAGTTATTATACAAAAAAGGAGCTACTATGTGGATAATGCAAGTAATCAAGTGATAGTGATGCTAGATTTTCATAAAATGATAAAGATGAAGTCCTATTTATGATTGAGGAAAAAAAACTAGTTAAGAAAACTCTAGTAATTCTCAAGTATTTTTAGATGTTGTAACTTTGGAGATCTTGAAGATGATTGTACAAGGGAAGGTTATAGTTTTAGTTAATATGAGTATGAGAATGCACTTGAAGGACTAGATGAAAATACTCTAATTGCATTAGAAGAAGAAGAAGTAAGTGATCCTATAGAAGACAAGCCAAAAGAGAGTAAAGATGTGGATAAAGGTAAACAAATAGAGGTTTATTCAGAAGAGAATGGTTATTATCTCAACAGAGAACTTATATATGCCATTGAAACGGTAAAGAAGGTAAGAAAGAAACACTCTAAACTTAAAATTTAGTTTCAATAATATGATGAAAAGAGAAGATTGATCATAGAGGATTTAGAAAAATCAAAGGCTAAGGCGAAGAAGTTCAAAGATAAGTTAGAAGAAAATATCTTGGAATGTTAGAAGTTAGCACAAGAAGTGGCACTGCTAAAATAATATTTAGAGGACTCCAAGATCAAGATGAAAGGATTTAAAAATAGCTCAAAGAACTTGCATAATTTCATCAAGACACAAAATACTACATCAAGCAAAACAGGTCTTGGATTTGAACAAGATCAAAAGAAATGGGAAGGAGAGTCAACTTCAATTTTTGGAGGAGAAGAAACTTTAGATGAAGATACTTCAGAAGAAGATAGTATAAAATAAAGTGAGACATCAGAGGATGGTTTGGGAAATAAAGGATTCAACAAAGATAGGAACAATGCACAAAGAAGATACAGATGGAACAACAATGAGAATAGAAGACCAATAAGGTTAAGACAAGGAAAATTCAATGGAAGATGCTTTTCATGTCATAGGTTTGGCCACATGGATTCATAATGTAGGACACATGAAAGATAGGAATATGGGAATAAATAACCTTTTCATAGGGATTGATACTCATGTAATAATTTTGGTCACAAGGCAATGAATTGCAGAGTTCATGATATAAGAGGACATGGCTTCACTAGGAGAAATCCTAAGGCATTTGCACCTCCAAGGAATAATAAAATTAAGTGTTATAAGTGCAATAATAATGGCCACACAAAAAAGTGGTGTAGAGCAGATATCCCATAAATAAGTACGGACAAGAACAGGAATAGGAACATGAATATGAACAAGAATAGGAATAGGAATAGGAACATGGATGTGAATAGGAACAGGAACATGAACAAGAATGATGACATGAACAGGAACATGGACACATATAGAAATAGTTAGAGGAATAAAAAAAATTATATAATCAGAAAAGAATATAAATGTAAAGAAAAATGCTTTTTTGAAGTAGAAATACTCCCACCTCAGAATTAACCACCTTAGCACAAGGTGGAGTAGGGGCTAAGCTAAGAGGCTTCATTGAGATAGGGGGAGCAAAACAAAGGAAAGATCAAATTTTTAGTTAAAAGAATTTGGGTTGCCATCAATGACAAATGGGGAGATTGTTGGACATTTTGAGATCAGTTAGTTGCCATTGATGTCAAGGTGAAAAAGTCATCATTGATGCCAAAGTGAACAAATTGAGTCATCATCAACACCATGGAGCACACCATTATTAACACCAAGAACAAGCAAAGAGTTGAAGAATAAGTTGGTAAAATAATATTCAGTGAAGGTTTAATTAAACCCATGGTGGCAAAATATTTTAAATCAAATCAGTGGAGTACAAGTTGTAGGTTTAAATTTACCCCATGGAAGACTTTAATTTTATTAAAGTCAAAGGTTTTAAAATATAATTTATAAAATTTAAATTCTATTGAATTTAAATAATTTATAAATTATATAAAGGTTTAAATTAGCATCGATGTCATAAAAAATTAAGGAGCATCGACGTCTAAATTTGAATGGTGTTTTATGTATAAATTAATGCCCAAGGGGCATTTGAAACTTACCCCTCGACAAATTAATTCCCATGCAAAAATGTTGAAGGTATTTCATGCATCGTGAACATTGAGGAAGAAGACAAAAGGGCTTTGTCTTATTAGTTCCATGGAAGAAGACAAAAGAGGACAGTGCATGTTTTAAATTCACATAGGACACGATGGTCCATTGGTGGCGCATGTTTTGTGAAGATGTTGGGAAAGGAAACACCCATGTTCGAATCTCATGGACATGCCAAGGAAGGTTTCACTTTTGTTTGCATTCGATTCGAGTGCTAGGAATAAGAGAAAGAGCATGAAGTTCTCATTTGTTTTTAAATGTGCACCTAGCGCACGCAATGGTGAAGCCCATGGCTAGAGTGCTTGGGCATGCAGAGAACGTGGAATCGAATCCCACTAGTTGCAAAGGTATTTTTTATTTAAATTTTGCCTAAGGTTTTATTAAAAGGGTCATTTGGAGTTATAAGGGTTTGTGAAGATTTATTTTTAATTAATTTGTGTTTGGAGTTATAAGGGTTTGTAAAGGATTATTTTTATTGAAAATTTGATTTGTGCTACTTGGAGTTAAAAGGATTTTTGTAAGATTATTTTTTAATAAGGGATTTATGTTATTAAGGTTTTAAAGAAAGAGAGTTTGATTCTTTCCAAAGTTCTAATTGTTATTTATTGATTAAATAGGTTTGAGTTATTTTAGTGGATGTTGAATTTATTTTTAGTTGGGAGTTTATAAGGTGTGATTGGATAAATACTTTATGTATGTTGATGGTTGTTCTTGAAAGGTGGAGTGATAAGACATAATTGAGTATTTATATTATTTTTGTGAGAAATATTTATCTTCTAACCTCTTGAGATTGGCATAGAAGTGTTTGTGTGGTTGTGGAAGATTTATGAGATACCTTCATCTTCAATAAAAAGGTATGAGCACATTCTTCCCTAGTTGATTTGATTGATTGATTTTGTGGAAAAAAAGTTTGGAGTGAAAAGGACTTGATTGGGGTTTCCTTTTTGAGAGTTATTGAGTTAATCCTTCAAGGTTTTCTGGAATAAAAAGTTGTTTTAAAAACCTTGTTTGACAAGCATTGTTGTTGAAGCTATTGGTTGTGTGAAGAACTTGAGCTAGGGTTTGAAAAGAACGAGTATCTTTGTTATATGAATATTATTTTATGAGCATTGTTGTTGAAGTGATTTGTTGTGCAAATAACTTGAACTAGGGTTTGAAAAAACATGAGTATCATTGTTATGTGAGATTTATTGTTGAGCATTGTTAGAAATATTTTGAGTTGGTGATTACATGCTTGGATAGGGTTTGTGAAAAAAGGGTTGTTTCTTTGAGTGATTGGTTGAGTAGAGTTGATTGAGCCTAGTCAAGTGGATGTGTAAATTGATTTTTCAAGTTCCATAAAACAAACTATTCTATATTCTAATTTGATTTGAGATTGAGCATTTGAGTGTAGGACATATTGAGTCTCTAACAATTCTCTTTATGTTTCTATGAGATTGGACAAGTTATGTGTGGACTTGTTAAGCAGATTTGAGGTAAGTCTTTGAGGAGACTTGTGGAATGATTTTGTGTGAGATTTTTGTGGAAGCTTACAATACATATTTGGTTAAGTTCTAGAGAGGACTTGTTGAGCAGATTTAAGCAAGTTATGTGTGGACTTGTTGATCTGATTTGGACAAGTTCTGGTGAGCTTGTTGAGAATATTTGGACAAGTTCTGAGTGAGCTTGTTGAGCAAATTTGGATAGGTTTTGAGTGGACCTATTGAGCAGATTTGAGCAGGTCTGAGTGGACTTGTTGAGAATATTTGAATAGGTTTTGAGTGGACTTGTTGAGAAAATTTGAGTAGGTTCTGAGTGGACTTGTTGAGCATATTTTAGTAGGTTTTGAGTGGACATTTTGAGCAGATTTGAGTAGGTTATGAGTGGACCTATTGAGCATATTTGAGCAAGTTATGAGTGGAATTATTGAGTATATTTGAGCAGGTTTTGAGTGGACCTATTGAGTAGAATTGTGCAAGTTCTGAGTGGACTTGTTGAGAAGATTTGTGCTAGACCGAATGGGTAGTGTTTAGTACAAATTTGAGATAGAGATTTTGAGGTGACAGAGTAGAGAGGATAGTAGTCTCTAGTGGATAGATATCCATTAGCTAGGGCAATGAGGATAGGTCTTTTGAGTGGGGACAAGAGTATTCAATGGAGAGATATACATAAGCAAGTGCAATGGAGGTAGTAGTCTTCTAGAGGATAACCAACCAAAGCAAATAAGGAGTTCTCCTATGGATAGAGATCCACAAACCAGATTTAGGGGATCAACATATTCTTTGGATAGAGGTCGATAAACATTGTAATAGGGAAAGGATTTCCAAAATATTATTTGAGAAATATTTAGAAGAAATATTTTCTCCATGGAGGTAGCCATCTTTGGGTGAACCATGTTAAATTGGTGTCCCTACTATGTGTGTGATTTATGCATTGCTTTTATTACTACTATTGATATTTCTATCTAAACATTGCACAATATTGATTTGAAAAGAAAAGTAAAAAGTGCTCTTATACTGTTCACCCCTCTATCTCAGTATAAGCTTGTGTTCTTCACACAAATCCTAACAAGATACCAAAATTATGAAAGAAAGTAATTATGCAAAATGATTGAAATATACTATAAATAGAAAGTGATGAAAATACAATACAATATGGAGGTGATGGTCACTGCATTAATATAGGATAAAGAACTACATTGTACTCCACATAGGAGTTCTACTATAATATACTATTCTCTACTATAATGCACTTGATATATGATATGTCTCTATGAGTTCCTTTATATAGGAAGATAGATTCCTTGGACAACACTCTACCTAGCTATACAAGGGGACACCTTGCACATTGACACTTGTGAATTTATTATATTGCTTGAAGTAACTAGCTAAGTTACTCTAAAGTAATCTCTTACCTTAACTATGTACCAAAGGTGGTACATTTACATGACCCAAATGATGTAAAATGCTCTAGCTCTAACACCCCCCTGTATTACATTATTTGGGTATTGTAGATTTCAATCTTCAATATGGATCTTCTTCTTGGTCTTGTATTTTGTATTCTTCTTCTTTATTATCTATAACCTTAGTATCTTTATAACTTGTTGTTCTTGTTGAAATAGTTTTTAGCTCATAATCATTTGTAGGTTATTTTAGTTCTTCAATTTATTCTATCCTTTGAGCTATGTGTCCTTTATGATTCTCTTTTTGATACTCCAAATAAGGATAATTGGTTGGATGTTGAACTTGTTGTTGATGAGGATTATTTTGATATTGTCATGGTTGAAATCTACTTCCATTGTTCATTTTATTTCCTTGATTCTTATTTTTTGGATTGAATCTACAATAGTTAGTACTATGACCTTTTGTTTTGCATATCTAAAAATACTTGTTATACCATAATCTTCATCCTTTTGATGATGATGAATTATTTACCCGTGGATTATATTTTGATGCCAATACAATGTTAGTCATTTCATATTTAACTGTATTCTCCAACTCATACTCTTGAATAATATTGATTAGGTCATCAAAAAAAGTATCTTTACTTAGGATTTGTAAATATGTAACCAAATATTTGTAGCTATATGGAAGTTCTCTCACAGTTACTTGAGTAAGAAATCTATATTTAATCTCTTCTCCTAAGGTTAATAATTTCCCTTAATATCTACTACCTTCCATAGGAATAGTTCTATGCTCTCGCAACTTTTCATTTTTAGAGAATTGCTGAGTGGTAATTTTACCCAATTGTAAAACCACACTCACCCTTAGTATTTTGATCACAAAACCATCTCTTTTAAAGAAGTTAAAATAAAAACATTTCTCCAACTTTCCGCTATATAAGCATTGCACATGTGTATTAATAATCGCAATGAAGATATACCAATTAAATGCTAGGAATACCTTAGAGATTGCAAGTAACTATTAACAAGGGGCATGTGTTTGTTTATTTTATCATGTTATACTTATGATTGTTCATAAAATTACAGAAAATAAAATGTGGATTGGTCGTCATATGACCACGATGTAAAGCCTTAATTCCTTTTATCTTGGAGCATTTTAGGTAGATTTTATCTTCCTTTATTAAGTAGATTTTAAGAAAGTTTTATCTTGCATTAAATCCTACTTTAAGCATTAGGTAGAAGATTAAAGACTATTTTTAAACATGAATTTCAAATGATAAAAGAATTATTTTTATGTTCCTTTAAACCTCGAGATGGAATAATTTGGATGACCCACTTTGTAGCTATAGTAGCCTTTTATATAATAAATAAATTATCCCTTTTATGAAATTAATTTTCACAAAGAGACAACAATTTATTGCTTTAAAACAATAGCCCTTTGATGTAATGTATAAATTACATCTCTTTGATGAAATCCGAATTTTCATAAATAAAGGCGAATTTATTTCTTTGAAAATGGTGGCCTACGGAATGCCATATAAATTACTCCCCTTTAATAAAATTGAAATTTTCATAAAGGAAAGATAATTTATTGCTTGCAAATAAAAATGCAAAGTTGAAAAATCTGATTTACCTTCAAAATGTAAAAAAAAATACAATTATGAAATTATAAAAACCTCATAAAACAATGATTTTCAACAATTTTTATTAAATCAAAATGGCTTCCAAATGAGTTCAAATTTATTTTGGATGAAATTTTGAAACTCATTCTTCACACCCATGTATTTATTTTTTGTCATTTTAATTAATTTTTATTTTTATTTTAATCCTTGAAGTTTTAAAAAAAATATACAAAATGAAGGGTTAGAAAAATAAATGTAAAATCTGAAAAATGAAAGGGAGAGCTGAAAATGTTAAAATGCACTACATCCAGTATGATGCCATCCTATTCTTGTAAAACCGAAGATGTGATAAATTCATACATGCAACCTAGTTTACCCGAATATGCATTTGCACAACTCGCAATAACCTAGGTGTGAGCTTCTAAGGAAAATAAAAACAAATTTTATGCTTTAAGATGTTCAATGATGCAACCACTAAAAATGCATTCAAAATCATTTACAAATCCAAAACGTTAAAGGGAAAAATAAGCATTACAACAAGCATGCATAAATAAACTCCTCCTATGTTACCAATAAAATGCAAATTTTTGGTGTGTGTATTCAAAATAATATCTCTATTTTCACAAACATTTCCAGCAGCATCTGGCCTCCACAAAGGTCTAGAAAGCCTATAAAATTTTAGCAGCAGGTGGCCTCCCAAGAATCCAACCATTTTTTTGTCTTTGAATATTGTATTTAACGTTGAAGAAAACTTTTCATTTCTTCTCATTTCGCTACATTTTCCATATTTGGATGTTTATCTTCTTTCCTTTCCAAAATGCATGTATTATCCCTACTTTGGACATCGTGATGCTATTCTCCCCTCTAATTCGTAACTGTTGCTCTAATAAATACTTTGAAGATATTGCGAAAAGACACACATTCATAACATATTGATAGCGTTATTACCATTAATTATAGCCTTCCATTAATTCAGGTGTTACCCTAGTGAAATTCCAATTGGCACTCTACTTTAACATACTTGCATAAAAGCTTATATACGTCCACATCCTTCGATGCACAACACCATGGAAGAGTGAATGCCATTTGTCTTAGTGAGTAAAGTAAATCAAAATCTCGACAACACACTCTAAAATTTTCATATTTGTTGTGCTTGCACGTCTATGTGGTTATGTGTTAATTTATCATATCCAACCTTGATGATTTTTGGACCATGATCACCATTTCTATTGCTATACCTGACATAATCCACTATAATGTAACTATGCCATGTTTTCTCGCTTAAATATAAATCATTGCCCTTTTCACCTGTTTGAATATGATCTCCATGTGCTTATCCCAATGAACTAGTAACATGAGGTTATGGGGAAACTATTGCATTGATTTAAATATCTAACTACATCCACAATCGAACATTCCTCGATGATCCGCTATCTACCTTGATGCCTTGGTGGACCTACATCATCACAACATTAGGGTTCATTCTATATATACTGTAAACATCCCATTCTTCACATCATTCACCAAAGCCCCATGATCCATGTCGACTTCCCTATGTTTTTGTCGATGTTTGTTCTTATCTGTCATGATTCGCCTGATCATGCATCATAAATCTTAGATGTAGATATGCTATCATGGATTCATATCCAAAAACTACTTTGCTTCATCAAAAATATGGTTGCTCCATATCTTTACCATCCACGTTCAACATCATTGCAATAACTACCCATGATTCCCATCGTTGTTGTCACAATACCACATCCTTCGCTCTTCGGTGTTGTTGGACAACTTACACTATCCAATTTTGATCGGTTTCATTGCAAATGATGTATCCATGAAGTAATCCTACTATTATTATTTGATGATATATTACTCAAGTCTAGTTTTTTTTATCACCTGATGAAGTCTTCACCCGCCACTGTTGAGTCAGACGTGGTTGTTGGTGGACCCCATTTTGCTTTTTTTTTATCAATTTCCTACATGGGATTTCATCCACATGAAATCGTACTCTCTTCAAATCCCATATGACATCCACCTAATAGTCATCACCAATTTGTTCCATGCCCATGCATGTCGCATCAACTATTTCACTCGTGTGAGCACACATCAAGCCTAGCCTCTTCAACATCCAAATCACCCTACATAGTACCACTGCACCTTTGCATCTTCATGGATATCTCATTATTTTTATGATCTCGTATTAGCTTCCAACTCAGACCATCATGCTTCATTGTCATTCGAGCATGTTTTCTTCTGACCATTCGCATCATCTGGTTGCACCACCATATCCTACCCTCTATTGCCCAAGTGCCACATGGTTTTGAAGGCACTGCTAAAGTGTTGAAATTGCCTACTCTTTCCATCACCATCAAGTGAGTTCACTACATATTACTTGGCATCAATGATGTGTAACCTCCTTATCATCACACTGCACTAGATCCAAATATCAACTCGCATCTGATTTATCGATGGTTTATCTTTATCTGATCCATGGCCACATCTACACATCAATGTCCATATCCACAATTGAGGATGCCCATATTCACATAATTATCTATGGTGGAGTCTAGCAGAGCATTTCCCATCATACTACATTATCTAGTGTTGACTGGTTCATCCTCACATTTGTTCGTATCGCTGCATCCATCAATTCTTTCATGGCACCATGTGAAGTTCATTGTTCGACACCCTTCCATATTCTCATCTGCCATGTAAGATATCCCCAACATCAAAATCCTTCATTGTCCATGTTGACATCCTCCACCCTATCAGGGTTTGGCTCCACATCATTGGCCACTCGTCCACCTACATCATGGCATACATGCTTGATATCTTCTGATTCTCATAAAAACATGGCTTGCAAGATACAAGAACACCTTAAATTAAATAAAAACACCCTCAAAAATAAAAATAAAAATGATTTAAATAATACTATTAAATATATATATATATATATATATATATATATATATATATTATTACTCATTTAACATGTAGGCACTTGATATAATGGAATTTAAAATGAGTATATTTAATTTCTTTATTTTCATTTTGTTTCACTTTAATTAATGATTTAAATTTGGTTTAAATAAAATAAGTCTTAATTTTTTAAATTTAAATTAAATCACCTTTACAATTTCCAAAAATGGTTGTAATTCAAAACTAATAAAGCATGAAAACCCAAAATTAAAATGAAACCAGAGCCTAGACTCCTTAATCCACCAAGACTATGAACATTTCACAATACCAAAGCTATCCGTAAGAAACTAGAGGCACACATGAACCAACCCTCTAACCTTGGGACATACAACATTATCACTCAAGAAGACACAAAACCCCAAAATACACAATTAAAAATGTGGGCCCCCAAGCATTGGGGTACATTGTGGATCAACCACAAAAAATGGTGACTCTTCTAGGAAATGCTCCTGACCATTTCGGGTGAAGAACCCAATCTAAAATGAAAACAAAAAATATTAGCAAAATATAATTATTTAGTGATGTCCCAAGAAGGTGGGAGTAAATAGCTTCGAATAAAGAAAACTAATCCATATAAATTTTCTTATTATGTGAAAAAGTGATTCATTTTGCATCTCTAAACACCATCTAGATTCCATCCCCTGACTTGCATTAGGCTATAAAGCACAGATCATAAAAGGAATCTTTTACATACAGATTCCTACTACTAGTCAGGCATCTATAGCCTGATAGGGTTTATATAACTCACCCTTGTGTTTGTTTAATACATTTCAAAGTCTTTATTATAATCGATCTAGGTCTAGATAGAGCCCTACTATCGATAAGACGTCTATAGCCCCGATAGTGTTTATCTAGATTTTGTGATTGATTTGATCAAGCTTTTCAATGCTTATTTTTTTTAGCTTTGCAATAATTTATGTATCACTAGGGTTAGGAAGCATAGAGATAGAGCATGTTGAATTTTTTCCTTAATTTGCAAATCAAGATAACTTCATCCTTCAGGACTTCCAAAAATACCCTTTAATATGTGAGTTACATGTGGAGCTTTAGCAAAATATTTCATTGTTCTACTCTCCACCATTTTAGTCCTAAAATATGAGCATGATCACAAAATAATTCATCCCCCTTTTCTCAGGTTCACCTACTTTCATATTAGATATTCCAACCTACAAAACAAAGGAACACAAAAATAGACAAGAGGCCATTAGTTAGAGACCATGAATATCACCTCAAAACGAGGTAAAAACCCACAATACAAAACTAGAAAAAATAAATAAATCTAACTTAATTCCAAATAGCAAAAAAATAGAAAACAAAACCAAAAATTAAGGACAAAGCATGAAAATAGAAAACCAAAACCCAAAACATGAAAACCAAAACTATATACAAATGTACAATATGGTACAGGATGGTGCAAAGTTTGATCTAATATTTCCCTGCATCCCAAACATGATTAACATATTTCAAAATATATATAACATGATATGCAAGCCATGTTTTATAGAAATCCAGCAAAAACCAAATTAGGCCAAACAATACAACAATATTCATCTTACCTCTCTCATGCCACCAATTTGATTTGGTTCCATTAGTAATACCATAGTGGAGTTTAAAATCATCAAATTGATAAGACAATAATTGATATTCAATTCTATCTTGTCTATTCCTTACAATACAAATTTCACAATTCAATTCATGATCTAGAAATAAGCTTTCCTTTTTAAATACGAGATATTGCAAACAAGAACCTATTTCTAAAAAAATTAAAGCCATTTTATTTTTCATGTTTGTAGACAAATCAAATTAATGCAACAATTTGCAAGCATCTAGGATATCTACTAAATGAGGACCATCATAAGTTCTTACCCCAAATTTCATTTTTAATTGTTGATGAATTTGATTCAATAATTCAATCAAATCAACTTCATTCAACAAAGCAATATCATTAGTGGTGTGAGGATTAATTAACTCAAATTCTTTATCAACCACAAATGGCATTTCATCATTGATAGCATTTGAATCCAATAAGCAATTAGGTAAACCTTCACCTAAATTTTGAATGGTAGAACACAAAGGGTGAGATTTTACCTCCAATACTCTTGCATTTACCATTACTTGGTGAGTCATTGTGATTCCTTCATTCTCATGATCATCACCATCATCATCATGTAGCACTTCTTCTTTTACCATGATCTATTTGTCAAAGACACCAAAATTAGACACACAATTAAAAACATGTACATTATTTTCAAACCATGAGTCTTGTCTATCTAGGGATGTGTCAAATAACACTTTCTCATGATCAACCTTTTGAGTTGTGTCAAATAAAGTAATATTTTCAATTGGATCATCAGCGATATCAAACCAAAACCATTCAGGTTATGGAATTTCCTCATTTTGATATGGCATAGACATTGTAGAGCCAATATGTGGATCAATATTTTTGATTCCATGCCCCTGAAAGGGGATCAAAGTAAATGGTTCTCCTTATTTATCCATGGTAGTAGAATCATTGTCACTTTTCAATACTAGATGAGATTCAAACCCTTCTTCCAAAATTTTTTCAAACTGTACAGGACTTATAATATCCCCATGCGAGGAAGCAATTATATTATCCTACATATTGATTGACACAAAAAGTTCACTAGAAGGTTTGGAGTGAGCATATTCTTCCCATTTATTGTTAATCAACCATACTATTTCTTCCTCATAAATCTTTAAAAAGTTCTTCAAAATTTTCCTTGTCATTATCTCGAGGATGTTGAAGTATTTGATCATCAAATTTAATCACCTCATCAAAATTTATGGAAGGTCCTGATTCATCACATGTTTCAAAACCTATCCATTCTAGGATCCCTCCATTGTCCAAAATAATATAACTTTTAGTATCTTCGATCTTTTTCTCATGAGGATGATTTGGAGCATCATCAAAATATGCATCTTGAGGCCTTTGTTATTGTAGTTGAGATATATTTCCTTTAAGCTATAGAACTAGCCTTTGTAACTTTTCCTACATATCAGGTGAAGTGAGTGCTTCATTATAAAGAGCGAAATATTTCTCCTATTTATTACATCAATAATTATCATCTAAAATTGGGGTGTGATGTTCAACCATACCTTCACATTCTCCAAATTCATCAATGGATTGATCCTCGAACTCACCTTCATATTCCTTATATGGTTCAATTATTTCCAAAAGTGGGTTACTCTTTGTATTCAAGTTTTCAAGATCATAATCCACATTTGTAACCCAAAATTCAATTTTATAATAATTTGTAAGGTGTGGGTTTTATTTGCCATAATTTTTAACAATCTCATCCAAAGTGTCTTCCAAGAACAAATGGTAAATTTTTTTTGTCTTTAACTTCATTTATTAATTTTTTTCAATCTCTCTTTCAACCACTTTTTATGGCTTACGGGTTTCTATAATGGGATCAATTTTCATATTCTTCTTTCTATGATCATCCCAATCCTCATTTGTAAACGAAAAATTTGAGCCACCCATCTTTGGCTCATACCAAATTGACTCATGTTGGATTTCTTGATCTTTACAATGATCATCTTCTAAAAACAAGTGATGATATTCCATCATGTCTTCAGATTCATCTATTGCCTCCTCAAATTCACTCTGAAACACCTTTGGTAAGCCAAGGGTTTCTTCGATAATATCAACTCTTGTATTTTACTCCCAATGATTGGCCCAATCTTCCTTTGTGAGTAAACATGAAACAATCTCCATGTCTTTATGGGTTTGTTCATCCCCATCCTCTTTAATGGATCTTGTCTTTGAAACTCGCACATCCTCTTGGATGAAATCTAAGGTGGTTGTAATATTTAGACATTCAACTTCATCCCATTGATTTTTCACCCTAGGGTTAAGCAATTATGGTTGATCCACCTCTTCTATTTATGAAACACACCATTGTTCTAATTTTATTGTGGTCTCATAGAATCCATGCAAATATGAATCATCAAGATTTTCCCTTTAAAAAGTAGAAACTATGGGGTGTATGGCTCCCATGTATATTTTAATAGCTCTCTCTTATGCAATGATGAAATTGGGTACCACTTCAGTATACAACTTATGAAACCTACCATTGAATTCACTCATGGACTCATTAGGTTCCTTATAGATGGAGATAAATTGATTTAACATCAAAATGAGGTTAACATGTTTTCCAAAATGGCTAGTAAATGTTGCTTCTATTTGAGCCCAAGAAGTTATGGAACCTATAGGTAGGTATAGGTACCACTCATAAGAAACCTAATCCAATGTATATGAAAATAATCTACAAGGAACATATCCATTCCACATATGCAAATGCCTTAAAATGTCCTTGTATTGTTGAATATGTTCCTCAGTCAAGGTCACATAATGCTTAAACATGGGTAAACGATTTTCTACACCTTAAGGAATTTGATGAGTATGCATGTTTCACTGACTATAATAGTCAACTATCCACAATGAAATTCCTACCTTGGCTGGAAAAACCGATGCCATTAGTGAAACTCAAAGAATAACTTAGGAACCTTAGTCAAATAATTTTTTTAAAAAAGAAGCATAAAATGACTAACCGATCTCAAATGTTTAACATATGAATCATCATGTTAGCATTAACCAAAATATATACATCAATTAAACCATGACATTGAATAACATTCTCAAATTTGCAATAGGTTAGCATTAATGCATCATCAAAATAGAGAATGTTAGAATCAATGAAAGTGATCAACAAAATCTCATTAGTCAAGACCAATGTATTTAAATAAATCTTTCAAGTAAAATGAACAAGTTAGAATCTAAATAGCAATAAAGTAAACCAATTCAAGTCCTCCTAGCTCCCAAAGTGTTGAGTGCTAAATGAGGCCAAAGATGCTAGTCAAATGGACTTGAAATATTTAACAATTCAAAACTCTCAAAGTTACACCAATATCACATTATTCATTGCATGAATAAGTCAAATAATTTAAATAATAATGAAAAATTTAGCATAAATAAAATAACACCAATTCACGCCCTCCTTCTAACTTCAAAAATTTTAGTGGTTATTTTGCCCAATTGCAAAACCACACTCACCCTTAGGATTTTGATCACAAAACCCTCTCTTGCAAAGAAGTTAAAACAAAATAACTTCTCCAAGGTTCCGCTATATAAGTATTGTACATGTGTATTAATAATCTCAATGAAGATATATCATTTAAAGGCTAGGAATACCTTAGTGGTTGCAAGTAACTATTAACAAGGGGCATGTGTTGGTTTATTTTATCATGATATACTTATGATTATTCATAAAACTTAAAGAAAAGAAAATACGGATTGGCCCTCATATGACCATGATGTAAAGCCTTAATTCCTTTTATCTTGGTAGATTTTATCTTCCTTTATTAAGTCTATTTTAAACAAGTTTTATCTTGCATTAAATCCTACTTTAAACATGAAGTAGACTATAAAAGCCTATTTTTAAACATGAATTTCAAATTATGAAAGAATTATTTTTATGTTGCTTTAAACCTCAAGATGGAATAATTTGGATGACCCACTTTGTAGCTATAGTAGCCTTTGATATAATAAATAAATTATCCCTCTTTGATGAAACTAATTTTCATAAAGGGGCAATAATTTATTGCTTTAAAACAATAGCCCTTTGATGTAATGTATAAATCATCTCTCTTTAATGAAATCCAAATTTTCATAAAGGCAAATTTATTTCTCCTAAAATTGTGGCTACGTAATGCCATATAAATCACTCCCCTTTAATGAAATTGGAATTTTCATAAAGGGAAGGTAATTTATTGCTTACAAATAAAAATGCAAAGCTGAAAAAATCTGATTTGTCTTCAAAATGTAAAAAAAATAAAATTCTGAAATTAGAAAAACCTCATAAAACAGTGATTTTCAACCATTTTTATAAAACCAAAATGGCTTCAGAGTGATTTCAAATTTGTTTCGGATGAAATGTTTAAAATATTTCTTCACACCTATGTATTTATTTTTGTCATTTTAATTTTTTTTCGATTTTTATTTTAATACTTGAAGTTTGAAAAAAGTTGCAAAATTAAGGGTTAGAAAAATAAATGTAAAATCTAAAAAATGAAAGGGAGAGCTGAAAATATTAAAACACACTACAGCCAGTATGATGCCATCCTATTCCTGTAAAATCAAAGATGTGATAAATCCATGCATGCAACCTAGTTTACCCAAATCTGCATTTGCACAACTCACAATAACCTAGGTGCGAGCTTCTAAGGAAAACAAAAATAAGTTTCATGCTTTAAGATGTTAAATGATGCAACCATTAAAAATGCCTTCAACATCATCTATAAATCCAAAACGTGAAAGGGGAAAATAAGCATTACAACAAGCATGCATAAATAAACTCCTATTTGCCAATAAAATGCAAATTTTTGGTGTATGTGTATTCAAAATAATATCTCTATTTTTACAAACATTTCTAGAAGCATTTGGCCTCCACAAAGGTCTAGAAAGCCTATAAAATTTCAGCAACATGTGGCCTCCTAGGGATCCAACAATTTTTTTATCTTTGAATATTGTATTTAACATTGTAGACAACCTTTCATTTCTTCTCATTCCGCTTCATTTTCCATATTTGGCTATTCATATTTTTTTCTTTCAAAAATGCATGTATTATCCTTAATTTGGATATCATGATGCAATTCTCCCCTCTAATTTGTAACAATTTCTCTCATCAATACTTTAAAGGCCTTGCTAAAATACACACATTCATAATATATTGATAGAATTATTACCATTAATAATAACCTTCCATTAATTTAGGCGTTACCATGGTGAAATACAAATTAGCACTCTACTTTAACATACTTGCATAAAAGCTTATCTCTGTCCACATCCTTCAATGCACAACACCATGGGAAAATGAATTTCATTTGTCTTAGTATAACAATCACTCATGACCAAATCATCACAAACATTTAGTGAGTAAAGTAAATCAAAATTTTGGTGACACATTCTAACCTTTTTACATTTTTTGTGCTTCCACGTCCATGTGGTTATGTGTCAATTTATCACATCCAACCTTGACAACATCCAAACTGTGATCACCATTATTTTTTCTATACCCATTATACTCCATTGTAATGTAATTAAGCCCTATTTTCTCACTTAAATCTAAATCGCTACCCCTATCACCCATCCAAAGATGATCTCCATGTGCTTATCCCAATGAACTAGTAATATGAGGTTATGGGGAAACTATCACATTGTTGTAAATATTAGATTGCATCCACAATCAAACATACCTTGACGATCTGGTATCTAGCTCGATGCCTTGGTGGACCCACATTGTCATAACTTTAGGGTTCATTATATGTCTATAGTAAACATCCCATTCTTCACATAATTCACCAAAGCCCCACGATCCTTGTCGGCTTCCCTATGTGTTCGTCGATTTTTGTTCCTATCTACCATGATTCACCCGATCATGCATCATAAATCTTAGTTGTAGATATGCTACCATGGATTCATACCCGAATGTTGCTTCGTTTCATAAAAAATATAGCTACTTCATATCTTTACCATCTATTTTTAGCATCATTGCAATAACTGCCCATGATTCCCATTGTTGTTGTCATAGTACTGCATCCTCAGCTCTTCGGTACTATTAGGTGACTTACACTTCTCAATTTTGATCGACGTAATTCCAAATTTTGTATCCATGAAGTACTCCTATTGTCATTCTTTGATGATATACTTCTCGAGCCTAATTATTTTGGTCACCTGATGAAGTCTTCACCTACCACTATCAAGTCAGATGTGGTTGTTTATGGGCCCTATTATGCTATTTTTATCAGTTGCCTACATGGGATTTCATCCACATGAAATCACACTCTCATCAAACCCCATATGATATCCACCTCATAGTCATCACCATTTTTTTCCATACCCGTGCATGCCACATCAACTATTTCACTCATGTGAGCACACGTCAATCCTATCCACTTCAATATCGAAATCACCCTGCATAGTACCATTGCACCTATGCATATTTGTGGATACCTTATTCTTTTTGTGATCCCACATCAACTTCCAACTCATACCATCACACTTCATTGTCATCTGAGCATATTTTCTTCTGACCATCCACGTCATCTAGTTGCACCACTATAGACTTCCCTCTATCACCTAAGCACCACATGGTTTTTAAGGCACCACTAAAGTGTTGACGCTTCCTAATATTTCTTTTGCTATCAAGTGGGTTTGTTGCATATTGCCTAGCATCAATGACATGTAAAATCCTTATCATCACACCACACCGTCGAACATCAACTGGCATCTGGTTTATCAATGGTTTATCTCTTTTCAATCTATGGTCACATATACACATCAATACCCATATCTGCCATTGAGGGCACCAACATCTACATCATTGTCAGTGGTGGAGTGTGGCAGAGCATTTCCATTGCACTGCACTATCTGACATCGACTGGTTCCTTGTCGTATTTGTCTTTGTTGCTACATCCATCGATTCTTTCATGCCACCATGTGAAGTTCATCATCGATACCCTTCCATATTCTCATCCACCATGTAATATATCCCTGGCATCAAAATCCCTCATTGTCCATGTTGACGTCCTCCACCTATTCAGGATTTGGCTCCACATCATTGGCCACTCGTCCACCTACACCGTGATATTTGTTCTTGATATCTCCTGATGCTCATAAAAATGTGGCCTGCAATATACAAGAATGCCTTAAATTAAATAAAAACACCCTAAAAAATAAAAATAAAAATGATTTAAATAATACTATTGACTTTATATACATATATATATTTTCTTACTCATTTAACATGTAGGCACTTGATATAATGGAATTTAAAATAAGTATATTTTATTTCTTTATTTTCATTTTGTTTCACTTTAATAAATAATTTAAATTTGGTTTAAATAAAAAAAAAATTAATTGTTTAAATTTAAATCAAATCACATTTACAATTTCCAAAAGTGGTTGTAATTAAAAACTAATAAAGCATGAAAAAAAAAATTAAAATGAAACTAGAGCCTAGACTTCTTAATACATCAAGTCTGCAAATATCTCACAACATCAAAGCCATTCACAAGAAACTAGAGGCACACATGAACCAAACCCCTAACCTTGGGACCTACAACATTATCACTCAAGAAGACCCAAAACCCACAAATACACAATTAAAAAGGTGGACCCCCAAGCATTGGGGTACGTTGTGGAGCAACCAAAATAGGAATGTAGTTGAGTTTGAAGATGAAGTATAGTGGCTTTATTTTTCCCTTTGAATATCTTCTCTAAGATTTTCCATGCTTTTGTAGATGTCTTTGTTGAACTAATGTAAGATTTTATTTCATCCGTGATAGAAAATATTATTATCATTAGGGTTTTTGCATCATTTTCTTCAAACTTTTGAATCTTTGTATCACATGTGTTTGGTTTTTTTGTTGTTCCTTGAGCTATCTTCCAAATTTTTTCATATACTAAGATTGATTTTACCTTAATTTTTATAGGAAAAATAGTTTGGGTCTTTAAGTAATTGGGATTCTATAAGAAAGAAATTGTTTTATGCCATGATGATCCTTGTGGTCCCCTTCTAGTGTTGCTTTGATGATACCTTGGCAGAATTCTAGGTTTTGTATGACTCCCAAATGGATTGAATACTTGATAATCTTTGATGAATGCTATTATTAGCACGTTTTAAAGAATGAATTATGTCTTCCTAGTGATTTTGGATATGCTAATTGAGTGATGAAGCACTTTTGAGAATAGTTGTTCAATTTTGGGTTGATTTTGTAAATTTTTGTGAATAGAAAAAATCAACTTCTATTACACCTTATTACTCCTATTGAACTTAAGCACTTTCTAGTTTGATGAGATCCTAATGGTTGGATTTATTTTATCCCTTTAATGTAGTTTTGAGACAAGTATACCAATTGATTTCCAACTCTTGATAATACTTAATGAACCTCCTTTTATAGATTTTGATATTTGATATTTAATGTTTATAAATTCCAATATCCTACTTTGATATAGTATTCCTTATAATTCCCTAGTTTGTAATATTAGAAAACAATAATATTTTCAATGGAATTTTAATTTTTCTAGGTAGAAATTGCTTATTTCTCCTATATTTTAATTTGCAAATATTAAGCTATAATTCTCTTTTAATTTCGCTTTCAAATATGGTTGATTTTATTATATTTTAAACCTTATATTATACCCTTATAAATCCTATTAATGAAATAAAATTAGAACAAGGTAGATTCTTACCTTTATAATGTCTACAAACCCCTATGTACTCGATGTTGTATTTCAAATGTAGATGATAGGAATATTTAGTATTCCTCCTGATCATTATGACCAATGGTAAGATTTGTATTCTCCAATGTATGGGTATAGATGAGATCGTAAGACTTTAATGCATGTATTAAACTCCTATGATGAATGATGATGATTTTCGATTCTCTTCTAACTAAAATATTTGGACAGTGGATGCCTCAAGTCTAACTGCCTTGACCAAGAGCTTTAAATTCTCTATTTTTTCTTATATGTTGCTATTCCTTGCTACTACAAATTTCCATTCCTCTTTGGTCTTTGAAACCTCAAATAGGGATAGATTCTTGTAGTGGGTGACAAGTGTCACAACAGTTTCACTTTAAACCCTAGGATAAAGATAAAACCTTGTTGACACTTGGTATTTTATGTATAATGGAAGATAAGTGTTATAGTCTTGTATGAGCACTTATATTCCTTAGTGACAAGTGTTACTTCTCTTCTAATAGTTCTAACCTCCTCCTATGTAACACTTTCTTGGACTTTACTTCAAATGTGCAAAGAGTGAGCACTCATGTACGAGATGTTAAGGTTTCCTTGAAGGTTATAAGTGTCACCTTCCCTTTTTACATGGGCCTTATCTTCTAAACATATCTCAATCCTTAACATATTATTTGCAAGGTTATTTTATCAATGTATTATGACCAACATCTTATTTTTTGTATGCTTTTGATGGTGTTTGGTGCAAATTGGTTCCAGTTGTAGTAGTGAGCAATGCTTTGGTGGCTATGGGCAATGCTTTGGCAGAGTTTTGAGATACTCCAATGGTACCCTTGAGTTCTCCTTGTGGATGTACATATGGATGGTATAGTCTCTTTTATGCTTTATTTTCCTTCTTCCTTCAACCTGCTATGTATTTACCTTTGTATATAATATTTATCCTTCCTTATGTTATATTGTGTTTTCTTACAAGTACCTTTATACGACTATCCAAGACCATGAATGATATGAGCTCTCTGAGAGGTTATTTTGCCTTTTGTGGAGGATGCTTTTACACTATCACTTTGAGTTGATTTCTCTTTGTGAATAATGTGCCTTTTGGCACTTAAAATTTATCTTTTTTTCATATGTAGGATAGATTAGCTTGGTGCAAGATAATGTAAACAAACTTGTAAATATAATACCTTCTTTTTGCACCTCCTTTTGCATTCTTTTCTATTGGTTTTAATGGTAGATTTCTTGTAGGAAAGGGATGATATGACATTGTGTCCTTTGCTATACAAATATCTCCTTTGCTTGGTTACTTTAGTAATAAATTCAAGCTAATAACCATGTAGATAGAAGATTTTGTAGAAGTAATTTCTGCACTATTTTTTTTTTGTAAATAGTCTTTAGTGCACTTCAAATTTGAGACTCATCAAGTCTTTATTTATACTTTATTTTAGTGTTTTTGATAATGGATTTCTTCTCCACTTTATTGGAGGAATCTGATATTATTTTGGTGGCTTCTTTGGGCCATGAATATTGTAATTTCTATGCACCAAATAGTGTCTCTAGACACTTTGATAATCTACTAGTTTTGTGCCCTTGATATTTAACAATCAACAAACTCAAACTAACCTTTTGAGAGTAACTAGTTAAAGATCAACTCGTATAATGTTAATGGATTAATAATGCACTTTGATGATAACAATTATCTCACCTTATTTCTCCCATAAATAAACTCTAAAAGATAATTTCTAATGCAATTAATTATATCTATAAATTTTAAGAGTAATATGTAAAGAACCCTTAATTATTAATCTACAATTTTCATTACAATAAAATTGTAGGATGTAGTATTTTTACTTTCTAGATAGATAATAGGTAGATGATAATTTTATTTCTTTCAAAAAATATCCAACTCCTATTTAATGTGCAAATGTATCTTTAAAATGAACTTTCCTTTTTGCACTTTCTTGAAGACTATAATATGAGCCCTTCTCCTTGCAACTTTAATCCATATATGGTACTTAAAGAAATTTAATAATGAATCCTAATTTGAAGTTTAACTAATTGCACCCTATTTTATTACATTTTAATGGATTCTATCATAGATGTAGATCTTAGTGTTTTGAATCACAAGTTGTTGCCTTGTAACGAATGGATTCATAGCTTCTTGTTGGTTGTCCAAAACATCTTCTTGCTTCACCAAATTGTGGTCTCGAGACTTTTATATTGAGCCTAGGGTTTGGTGGATTGATCCTTCTAGTGATATTCTATATTATATTTTATATTCAAAGAAATATTATCATTGAACTTTACCTTCTTAATGTGAGAGAAAATCTCCAAATATTTTGTATTTGGTAGGATTCTTCTATCTGAATCCTCCTTCAATCATCTTGTCAAATTTTGACTTCAAACATGATTTTATTCTTCTCAAGATTCTAGGTGTCTTGATGTCTTCACTATATTCTTATTTAGGATTTGGTACTCTTTTCCAAATTATTCTTGTCTTGGGTTTGTTGTTGGATGATGATAATTGTCCCAAGCCCTTAACTATAAGGAGCTTCTCCTTAGTAGTAGATTTCTCCAATGATTTCTCCTAGGAAATATTTTGATGATGCTTCTATGATATTTTCAACAAGGCTCTCCAAGCCTTCTTATTTTTCTCTTTGATACCTATCCAAGGTATTCTATCTTGCAACTTCTCTAGTCTTCCAACTAAGACCTTTTATTCAACCTTCTGCTTATAAAAGTGTTGGTGATGATATCTTATTCTCACATATCTAAAATATATTTCTTTTGGATTTTGGAATGGGTCCTTGATGGTCCTTGTTTTAATATATAATTTTTAGTCTTTAATGGAGATCACCAATATCTTATTTCACAAACTCTTCTCTAGAGTCTTCTTTAGGAACTCTTCTTTGGAGTTTTCTTCTAAATCAAGAATTCTTTGGAGTTTTCTTCTAAATCAAGAATTCTTCTTATGAATCAAAAACTCTTGTTTGAAGTATTCTTTAGAATTAAGGATTCTATGGACTTCCATTATAGATCAAGTCTTATATGGATTTTTCTTCTATATCAAGGCTTTTATGGACTTTTCTTCTAGATCATGGCTTCTATGGCCTTTTATTCTAGATCAAGGATTGAATGGCCTTTTTTTTTATCAAGGATTCTATGGTATTTTTTGTTGTTGCACTTTGTAGGTATTAATCTTGAATGGAGATCACAAATATCCTATATCCTCTTTGACTCATATTCTAGAGTCTCTTATTTCTTGAGTCTGTTATAAGGCTACTATCACATTTTTTCACTTCTAAAATCTACAAGATTGTAGCTCTTATAATGAGATATTTTTTTGAGGTCTTTGAAATATTCAGTCTTCTTGTTGTTGTTACAAGTGTTAGAATCATCATAAGAAGATATGATTCCTAGCTCTCTTGTAGGAAGCTTACCATCCTTTTATAGAATTTCCCTTTATTGCAACAATTTTTTAGAATCTGAAATAGAAGAATTTATAATTCTGGAAATAATAATATTCACTAGTTGATTTGTTAATCTAGTGGTATGAATATTGAGTACTAGTCTTCACGAGTTTTTATGCAACTCTATGGAAAGAATCTAGCCAAATGCAATCTCAATTTTTTTTTAACTAAGATTTATTTTAGTCCTCACTTGTAACTTTCCTTATTGACTATTGTGGTTCAATAAATCAATTACTAATGGAAATGTTTGCATACAGTGGTGCACAATGGTATATCTGCTTTGCAAAGATGTAAGTCAAAAGTAGCAATGTACCTATCCCTATTCTTATTGACCTACTGGACTTCTCTTATAATGGATGTAGGTCCTCCTATTCTTGATTCACTATGGATCTGATACCACTATTATATTTTGAGGATATATGTAGTAGGAGAGATCTATCATAGGTCCTAATAAGATACCAAAAATATGAACAAATTTAATTATGAAATATGACTAAAATATATTATAAATAGAAAGTGATGAAAATACAATGTAGTATGGAGGTGATGGTCACTCCATTAATATAAGCTAAATAAATACATTGTACTCCATACAAGAGTTCTACTACAATATATTATTCTCTACTACAATGCACTTGATATATGATATGTATCTATGAGGGAAGATAGATTCCTTGGCCAACACTCTAGCTAGTTGTACAATGGGACACCTTGCACATTACAAATTTTACATTAACACTTGTGCATTTATTACATTGCTTGAAGTAACTAGCTAACTTACACCTAAAGTAATCTCCTACTCTTACTATATACTAAAGGTGGTACATTTACATGATCCAAATGATGTAATATTCTATAAATATAACTACGAGATAAAAGGAAAGAATCTTATAAGATAGTTAGTAAAATGCTAACTAGGATCCCCCAAAAAAGGTTGATCCTAAAGGAGAAATAACAAAAAGTAAGACATAAGAAAAAATATGAAGACAACATAAATAAAGAAGAGAAGCAAATATTCCCACACCACCCTTCCTACACATCCTCCTCTTCTATAAACTCCAACACATCATCTAATTTCATCATCCTTTTCTAGAGCTCAACTGATAGAAAAGTAACCTATTTAGCATAAGTAGCAGACATCTTGATGTTTCTCCTCATGGATCTGATGATATCATTTATGCTCATCAAGATGTTTCTAAGGCTTCAAAGATCTTGGTGCCTAGTAGAATCTTTCTTCCTATCCAAGGAACCACCCCACTTATCCATAATTACCATAGGTAAAGTGCAATATTTATTTCTCTTTGAAAAATATGGGGCAAACTCACTAGAATACACCAAATTTTGGACTAGAATGGCATGGGGAGATGACCTCTTATATTTTTCTACATTTAATTTTAGGTGTTTAGAATACTTATATGTCTCTCATTTGCCACTAGAACCAATATCCAACTCAAGCCCCAAACCAAGTTTCTTTTTGACCAACATATCATCCTTCTTTGTATTAGAGCAACCTTGTTTTGATCCTCTTTCCACAAAGAGGTATGATTAGGGGAATCATAAAAAAATATCTCATTCGACTTATTGTCAATATCCTCTAAGGACTTGATATTCTTTCCATACTTTTAGAGGCTCCCATAGTCAAGGACTAGGCTCACCACTTCGATATTTTGACCTTTATTAGCCATATGTAAAAGTATATCTAGCTCCTTTTGTCAATATTATCCACTTTATCTCTAAAATTTTTAAGCTCCTTTGTCAAGGAATGCTTTTCCCTATTGATATATTCTCTAGAAGAAACAAGGCCTGAAACCTTAGATATGAGAGGAATATTTATGGTAAATTTGATGCATCTAGCTTTGAATTTTCCATCTACCCATGAGTGAGCCATCTCCATAGATTGATATTTATCATGGTCATTGATTTTTTTAAGAACATCAGGAATCTTCCTTTATAAAAAATATCCCACACATCCTTATCAAGGGTCAAAGAAATTTATTCAATATATATCTATTTTTATTCCATATTTTGCATCCATACCTTCTAATAGCTATAAATGATCCCACACGATGGAGCAGAGAGGAGATCATACATAATAAAATAAGACTAGAGGATAAATAAATAGTTAATATACACATAAATACTCCTACCCTCATGCATGTCATGCCAACTTCCCATTTTCATTATGTTTTCAATTGAATTTCTGGGTGTAGTAGGGGATAATTCCAAATCCTTTGAGTAGTCCTAAAATTTCCTCTAAATTTACCTTGAGGGTAACACCAATCTATAACATAAGGAAAAGTATAGATAAAATATTTTATGGGCATTATTGAGATATGAGAGAGCAATTTTTAAAATACATAAATTGTGATTACAAAAATGGAAGGGACAAAAAGAAGTTAGCATGATCTAGGAAGAAAGGTCAAAAACCTCACAACCCTACAATCTCAAAAAAGAGGGCTAAAAAAATGCTAATTCAAAGGACAATACAGGAACCACTTCCAAAAAAACTTGATCACTTGTCTGATGGGATTCAGAAAGGACTAGCTTAATAAATTACAAGAATTGTTCCTATCAATATCTAAACACACTAAAATAAGCATGGTAGCTTCAAAGAATTATCGGGTGGTGACAACACATTTAATAAACCCCTTACTACCTAAAAATTCTAACCTAGGCTTAGAGGGGTTTAAACAAAACTAGCTCACCCCCTATATAAATCCTTAAGTCTTTACCACTTAAAAATTCTACCTCATAAGAGGATAAAATAATTAGAATTCCCCTGAAGGAGAGGTTAAAAATAGGATAGGAAAATATAATTTTCATTCTTTTGACTCTCTTGAAGTAGTCCTTAGGGGGATAACAAGAGTTAAGTACCATAAAAAAAGGTATTTGATTCCCTAGAGGAGAGATGAGTGAAAACCTAGGTCAAAATTTCCATCCAAATCATAAGGGAATATTGGAGGATACCAAAATTATCCATGGATTCCATTCCCCTATTTCCTTCTCTATACACATGAATGATTTAGTATTCCTCAAGGAATTGGATATTTATTTTTGCTTCCTCCATGAGGTTTTCAATGCTACAATTTGGGGGTTGAGTACCTTTCATGGTGTTAATAATATTCTTTGAGTCTCATTCTATAATAATATTATTGAAGTTTAGGGTTTTAAGAAGAGCTACTCCTTGGAAATTATCTCTAGCTTTAGCAAAGTGGCTAGATTGAATCCCTAGTATTTTCAAAAAGGTAAGAATTATTTCACCTTTATCATTTCCAATAAAACTTCTAAATCTTGAGATTCCTAGATTCCCCTTAGCCACCACATAAAAATTTAGCTTTATACCCTAGAGGTGGGGAGATCCATCTGACTTGGGATCGGTCCATCCTTCCTAGATTCAACATCTAAATTTTTCTTTTTGAGAGTCCTAGATTTTTAGCAAATCTATTTCTAGCCATCCTCGTTCATTGTTGAAAGGGATGATTGATATATTTTCACGTTATTGAAACTTGAAAGCTCTATGGTTTCCTTCCTTCCACACACCCCATGGGAAATGGGGAAGATTATTTTCTCATATTTATTGATGGTTTATCTAGGTATTTGTGGATCTACACTCTTAAGATTGAGGATAAATCTTTTGTATAATTAATACTTATAAAATTTTAGTAAATATTTAGTATGAGAAGTAAATGACGTACCTTTAGGTAATGGTGAGTTTTTGAGTCATGCCTTTATAAGATTTTTTCACTTCATAACATTTATTTGTAATGGATTTTTCATTACATTCATTATAAAAATGAAATGGTTGAGTGAAATAACAAGGTAAACCTAGATATGGATTGTTATATGTTGCATACCAAATAGATGAAGGCTAAGATATGGTGATGTAGCAATCTAGGATGCATACACCTAAGCTAATAATAACTAAAACATCACATAAAGCATAAAATAATGGATGAATTTGCAAATAACCACAAAGAAGTGCTTCTTTTATTAATTTTCCATTGAAATGCGATTACAAATCCATCCCTCTTAGGGATACCCAATGTGATACAATTATTACAATCATAGAAAATCCCCATGCAAGGGTAGGTGTAATCCATAGGCTTCCTAGGTTGACACGAATTGCTCCAAGGTAAATGTGACCTTCTTCTCCATGATTAGAGGTATTTATTGCTTTGAATGACAAGACCCTATTAACCCTACATCCAAGAAACAACAAGAAGCATATTAAAAGCAAAGGAGGCCTCTCTTGATGAGGCTTTTAGAGGAAATTATATAAAAGATGCCATGAAAGCTTGAAATCAAGAAAGTGCAAGAAGCATGGTAATCTATACTAAACATGATAATTGACCATCAAGAAATGTAAAGGAAACATAGATCAATCCATATAATGTTCTAATTAAGCAATTGAAAGCATGAAAACATAAGAAATAGCTACAACTAATATAGCTACCAAATGACAAGAAATAAAGGAAATTAGTCTTAAATCCCTATTTCTACCGCACAATTATCTCTAATAAAGCAAATCTAAATTAAATATGTCTAATCTAATGTAAAAAAAAGGTAAACTACTTCTAAAACCAAAGGGAAATGAGATTTAAACCTTGATCGTGGGTCTGTGAAGTGGTTGGCACTATTAGCCATGGCCGACAGCCATGGCTGAGCTGAGAATGAAATTTCCCTCTAATGCCGATCTTAGATCTCCAATTTCCCTTGATGAATTGATGATCAAGGGTCACCGTGATGTCCTCTGACATATTTGGTGGTTGAATTGCTCAGATTGGTGATGGATTGGGCTCAATTGAGTTTCTTGATTTCTCCTAGCCCTCCATAGCCTTCTTGGTTCCAAATGCCATTTGATCTCCAATTGGGCAGCCAAAGTGTTCCTCTCAATGAATGCAAGTGAGTATGCAATTTGATAGGGCTTCATTGTGCTTCAACTCAAGATTCTTCCAAACTTCTCCCCAATTTGGAGGGGGATTTTATAGCACTTGGGAAGGCCTTGTCTTAGCTTCATGGAGAATCCAAGATCAAGAAGGGGCAGTTGGGGTAGTTGGATGGAAACTTCTGAAACTTTCCACCCTCCAACCACTTGGATCTTCAACCAATTGGACGTTTGTAACCAATTTTGGGTCGGTTGAGGTCCAACTAATTTTGAAGGCTAGTCGTGGCTCTGAGGCACGGCCAGCTCTATTAACCATGGGTGTCAGCCATGACCAACACTGATTAGGCAAAAATGCCTAAATGAGTGGTTAGAACCACTACTTCACCTTGGAATCTATCCAAGATCTTTCATATGGTCTTCTAGCATGTCCCATATGAGTAGTCACCTCGACATGACATGTTTTAGGTGTCTACAGATGCCCCTTTTGAGATGCATTGTGAGATAGAACAACACTGAGCAAAAATAGACCTCCTAAAATGATGTCATAGGTTGGATGATGATCATTAGTCTGATCAACATTAGATGCCCAAGTCCTGCAAAAGGATGCACATCCTAGAATCATTGCTTCCAACTAGATGGAAGGCTTAAATTTGCAAAGCTTTGGCAAGCTCCAATGATGATTGGTAGCTTCAGCGCTACTATAGGCTTTTGCGCCATATAGATCCAAAAGGAGGAGAGCTACTAACTTAACTATCATATTTGTTTTTTGCCCCAACAAAGGGTAAGCTTATGATAGTCATTGGCAATGATTCGTAAGATGAATGCAATTTTGACAAGATCAAGGGATCTACGATCAAGGGATCTTCTGTTGACTTTGATTATGATTATGATATTATGACTACCCCCTCAAGCGATGAGTCGATGAGGGTAATGACAATTAAATGAAGTGACGAGTCGCTTGACCACTATGAATGACCTTGAATGATTTAAGGTTTAGCATTTGATACTTGGCTAGGCCTAATCAGCTATGATTACAACTGTTAATAGTAATTGTATATCTCTATCCCATGGAGTGGTCCAGCCATGAAGGCCTTCTTAGGGAATTGAGATGATAACAATTCCAATTAGGCATGTGTTGAATCATATTGTTTGATGATCTACTAAAAATGTCATAGAAGAATTGACATGATTGCTTCGTTCCCGTGGAGCGGTCCAACCTTCGAGGCCTTCTTCGGGATTGAAATGAACCATATCAATTCGATGATGATGAATTTACCCCAAATGTCCTTATGGTAATTTACTCATCTTGTCAGATTGCATGGATCACAAGTCGCTACAACCACCAAGTGTATAGGGTAAATAACTAGGTACGAGGCACATTTGGCTTTTTGTTTATCTAAATTTTTTTGTTATTTTTAATATTTTTTAGACTTTTGGTCAGGTGGGTATTTTTAATTTTAATTTTTGAGACCCCTCATGATGAAATTTTTAGGGTAACTATGTCCAGTTGCTAGTCGCAGGTGACAAGAGCAGCTAGAAATTGCAAATTTCTTAGTCGCAACTCATACCCACAATTAGGGGTAAAATTGAAAATATTTAAGAAAAATATGTCACTTTCAATGTCATTATTTCCAACTGCCACTTTGCAAACCTGAGAGCTCTGAGAGGTGTGTACAAATTTGTGATACGAAATGTTTTCGCAAACTCGACCTCACAACTACCCGTACTGATGGCTGACCAACCTAGAGGCACCGATGCTACTAAGGTAGAAACACACAACCCTCATTTTTCATTTATCGGATAAAATTGAACCTCACTAAGTAATGGGTTAAATGAACATCATTAAACTATCGGTAATGAACCACACCCTAGCTAGGATTAGTCTAGGTTAGATTAGAAGGGGTGGGTAAAAATAATTTTTTTGTTAGGGTTTTATTATTTTATTTATTTATTTATTTTTGTGGGTTTTTCGGGATGGCCTGTGACCCTAAAAAGGTCATAGTGCCTAGCCACGGGTGGCAGACATGGCTCCCAATTATCAAATTGGGGGCCATGGCTGTCAGCCATAGTTAGAATTAAAATCCAATGGTCATAAATTTTACCATTGTGCACGGGTCCCAATCGGGCATTTTATTAAAAATTTCATTTTTTTATTTTTTTTAAATTTTGAATTGATTTAATTGATTTTTTTGAAATATTTTGAATATATTTTGAATGTTTTTGAGTTTTGATATTTTGTGATTTTGTTTGTCATTTTTTAAGTCATTTTTTATTTTTTGGTTGATTTTTAATTATTTTTGCCTTATTATTCTCTTTGACCAGACTCTAACTATGAGGGTGAGGGAATATGAGATCCTTCGTAACCTACATGGTGCCCTGACACAGGTAGAGCAGGATTGGTTTGGGAACATGGGCTTCGGCTATGTTTTATGCCTTCCCACTATTAGGGCTGATCAGGCCTACATGATAGCTTTGGCCCGACATTGGGATGCGCGGACCAACACATTTCACCTGCCTACCAGTGAGATGATAGTGACACTAGAGGATGTGTACCACATATTTTGACTCCCTCTGGATGGTGAGGCCATCACATATTTATCAATAAATGTGAAGAAGGTAGTATTTTATCAGATCTTCGGCCATAGTGCAGTGGCATAGTAGGATTCGAACCATAGAGGGTTCCATATTGAGCATTGGTACACCTATAAGGTCTTCTCTTAGTGAGCAACCATATTTATGCACTTGATTATGTAGATCATGCTCCCTGATACTTCTAGAGTGAGGTTCCCTTGGAACCTCCTGGCTAGGACATGAGATGTCCTAGCGAGCACCATTCAGTAGCCCTTGATCCTATCTTGGGGAGTGCCCTATTAGCGTAGCTCTATAATGAGCTGTATCATATCACCTAGAGGAGTAGGGTGGGCATTGGTTGTAGCTTACTTCTTCAGATCTAGGGGTGGTAGCACATTAAGATCGAGTGCCCTACTAATTTGCCACTCGAGATCATAATCATTGAGGAGCAACACAGTGCTATGCAATGTGTTGGCCCCATGATCATGAGGGCTTCTAGAGCAGGTCTCATGTAGGGGACTTGAAGTACTACATAGAGTAGTTTGCATGATGTAGGTAGACCAGATTGAGTGGCACCCCTACCTAGACTACCCACCATGGATAGAGGCTGATGAGTACCTACGTTGAGCACGTAGAGATAGATGGCTCCTTAGATGTAAGTCTAAGGTATGAGAGTTATTTTACTTCTCTCATGTCACCAGATAGTTTGGCATTAGGCAGGACATCCTAGAGCTCCCCACCATTTACCATTGCCTCACTTTAGAGAGGGACCTGACATGGCCTTGGGTGACTCCATTGGGTGAGGAGGATGATGATTTCTAGGAGTCAAGGCTAATAGATGTAAGGACTACACCTAACTATGACACTTGGTGGATGACCAGGGTATGGTAGGGCATGGAGGGCCCCTTGGGTAGGATAGTAGATGATGTAGTAGCTAAGGGTGTAGAGGGAGTCGAGGTCGATCCTCATGGGCATCGAGTCCATCAGAGGACTGAGGGTGTATGGGGTGAGGGAGTAGCTACAGAGGAGGCCCCCTAGGTTGAGGAGGAGGGTGAGGCACTGGTAGAGGGTGAGGTAGCACTTGACAATGAGATTGGATAGCTCAGGGCTCAGGTTGCTAGCCTCCAGACTCAGGTAGGCACACTACATATGCAGCTCCTAGGGAGAGACACTTCCATAGCCACCTTGGAGGCATAGGTCCATGACCTATGGTCATAACTCATAGTAAGGTAGTCTTAGTGGTGTGAGTATGAGGAGGAGAAGACTACTCTCCAGGCATAGATTACCATAGTAGAGATAGATATCTAGAGGGTCATAGGGTAGCATCCTCATACAGTCCTAGTTAGATGCTGTGACCATAGAGCATGACTCACTCAGGGCTAGGAGGGGAGACCCCTCATCTCCATAGGGTACTCTAGTGGCTCTAGTTGCTCCAATGGTTCCAGTAGTTCTAGTAGTACAGGGACTAGTAGTGGTGGACCCGATGGCCAAGATCAAGGGACTATAGGCTTTGGTGTAGTAGCATATCAGTGAGCGATCGACATATGCTACTTACATCTCTACCTTAGTGGGAGAGATTGAGCTACTCAAGGGTGAGGTTCTTGAGAGGCCCATGGCTTCAGGATCTCAGAGGACTCACACTCAGGAGATAGGGTAGTCTTTGGCTCACTCCACTCATAGGAGTCACAGGTCAGAGAGGACCTTAGGTGCTAGCTCCAGATGGACTCACAAGGAGGGTGGAGGTGAGGGTGGAGCCTCATAGACTAGGGGTGCAGGCCCTATTTAGTACATATCTGTGCTAGATGTTGTACCATTTTTGTGTGTAAGGTCGAGGACCTACACAGTTGTAGCCTACGGGCATTTTGGACATATGTCGATGTACTGCTTTTATTTTGGACACATATATATATATATGATCTAACATTTGAGACTCATTATATGTGTAGTTTATTATTTTTATTGTTTTATGTTTATGAGATGCATATGGATGCAATGCTTATATGTTATGTTTTATTTTATGCTATATGATGTGATGTATGGATGACATGCACTAGATAGCTATGTGATGTATGATTAGATGCAGTGATATGTATGTGTAGATGGACTACTTATGGTGAATGTATATGAATGCAATGTTTGATGTTAAATGCATGTTTAATTTATAGTACTTGTATGCATTTAATTTATGATGTTATGACATGATTCATGCCATGTATGTATTGCCTAATTTTCATGATGATGATTTTCTGTAAATGGACATGTATGCTTTAATTACTTAAAACATAATGTATGAATGCAATATGAGTTTAACAATCTAATGGATGACACCATAGAATGTATAACAATCATGAACTATAATTGCTATATCTTTTTATAAGGATTAATCAATTGGACACTCATATGTGAGATGCAATGATGTATTATTTCTATTCATAAGTTTTTGTAAATTAAAAGAATATGGATAACATAGTCAGTGGTCATTTAAATATCATTTTTGACATCCATCTGGTATCTAACCTATATTATGAACATTTCTAATAAACAAACTCTCATAAAAGAAGTTGATATTTGATGATTGCATTGAAAATTTGTTGTTGCTATTTGGGAATTTTTGAGGTTTTCCATGAGACTCAAACACCCTAGTTGACTTATCAAAAGTTGTATAATGACTATACTAGACTTCTAAAAAATAAAGTTTTCATTCTGAAAGACCAAGCTATTCATTACCCCTGTGTGTGCAAATGAATATATTAGATAAGGCATAAGCATACCCTAGTGCTAGGTGAGATTCATTCAGCCCATTGTTGTATTGGGGATCCTCAAATGTCTATCCGATCCTAGGTTTGAACTCAGTCAGACTAAACCACTAGGCGATCCAGGCCACCTAAAGCTAGCTCACTCATAAATTGCTTAGACCTACCCCAATGTCAGGTGGGATTCATTCAGCCCATTGTTGTATTGGGGATCACCCTATGGCTTTCAAGTAGTGATCATTCCAAGGATTCAAGCTCACCCCCTTATTTTCTTCAATTTATTGGGATACTTGCTCATGTAAAGTGATAAGAATCACTATTTATTTTTGTATAGTGATAAAAATCACTATTTATTTTGTACTTTGTTTTTCTTTTGAGCAAGGGATTTGAATTTATATTGATTTTGATCTTGATTTGATTTGATTGTGATTGTGGGATTTTGCTCCTTCATTTGTAAGCAAGGGATTTATTCGGGTAGGGGGTAAACTTGTCCTTTTTCCAATGACCACTACCCTAGACCATTGCACCTCACAAAATGAGCAAGTAATAAAACCTTTCACCTAAGGTGACCTGGACCACTTCGTAGTGTTCATATTTCCTTATCCTAATTAGGATTTGTTAATGTGTTTGATTAGTGATAGGATTCTGATATGCTAAGTACTATCAAAACTAGACCTCATCTACAAAAGCAAAGCAAGATTTCTACCAAACTCTTGAGAAGACCACTAGGTATGGTTGAGTGATCGAAAAACCCTAGTATATTCTTCATAGCAATAGGATGGGTTGTGTTGAGAAACACAATTACTCACAAGGGTGATGGATGATGATGATAATGCAAAGATGCATGATTGAAATACAAATGTGGTGTCATTTGTAAGATTGCAAACACAACCTATCCTAATGCAAGTGTGATGGATGGAAATGCCTAATGCAATGCAATTAAATGAAATGCATGTGCAAAATGAAAATGCATAATGCAAATGTTTTTGAAATTTTAATATTTTACAATGTTTTTAGATTTTATTGCTTTTTAATTTTTATGGATTTTTGAAATTTTGATTTGACCAAAGGGTTTAGATTCCTTTGGAGCCTTTTATGGGGTGACCAAAGGGCTTACATATGCCTTTGGAGCCTTTTTATGGTTTTAGGCATAGAACACTTTAATATGAAGGATGTTGAGAGGTTCAGGCTCTTCAACACCTTCAAGCGATGTTAAGCGATATGTCCCAGGTCCAATCTTCTCAGAGATGATATAAGGACCTAACCAATTAGCCATAAATTTATCTCACAATTTTGGTGGTAGATTTGAGTTCTGTTGATTCTCTTTCAGCACAAGATCACCAACCTCAAAGTCTCTTAGATGGAATTTGTTATTGTAAGCTCATTTTAAGCACTCCTTATAAATGCAAAGATGCTCGAGGGCATTCATGCGACGTTCATCAAGTAGCATCAATTGATCTAGGTGAGCTTGCCACATAGTGTCATCATCAATGAACTCTTTCAATGTGATGCGCAACATTGGAATCTCCAACTCTAAGGGCATAATGGCCTCAATGCCATATACTAGTGAAAATGGAGTTGCCCTAGTGGGTGTCCGAATGCTAGTCCTATAAGCCCATAATGCAAGGGGTAGCTGGATGTGCCAATATTTGTGGTGCTCTTGTACCATATTTTTCAATATGGATACCACTATCTTGTTTGAAGCCTCAGCTTTCCCATTTGCCTATGGATAATATGGAGTCACAAAACTATGTTTGATCCTGTACTTGGATGTCAAAGCCCTCATAGTTTTGTTCTTGAATGATGTTCCATTATCTAAGATTATTTTGGATGGTATCCCAAAATGACTTATGATATTGGTGAGTATGAACTCTGCAATACGTGCTCTAGTTGTCATTGTTAATGGGATTGCTTCCACCCACTTAGTAAAGTACTTAGTAGCCATAATAATGAATGTATGTCAACCCGATGATGGAGGAGAGATCTTTCTGATGAGATCCAAACCCCACTAAGCAAATGGCCAAGCCACTTGAATGGGTTGTAAGGCCTATGATGGCAAGTGTGCAAGATTAGCATGATGTTGACATTTAATGCATTTCCTGACATACACATTGCAATCCTTCTCCATAGTAGGCCAATAATAGCCCATGCAAAGGATGCACTTGATGATAGCCATGCCACTGAAATGGCCACCGCATGTACCATCGTGAGCTTGCAAAATTGCCCAAGCTGATTCTTGGGGCTCAAGACAATGAAGGAGAACTCCATCGTAGCTTCGATGATATAAAATATCTCCTAACAAGACATACTTTGTCACTTTCTATTTAAATGTATGTTTTATAGCATGCAACAATCCTTGAGGGATCACACCAAGTTTTAGGAAGTCATGTATTTGTGACATCCAATTCTGATAGACCTCAGCCTCAACTGACAAGACAACATGTTCCCCTTATGGTTTAACATTCACAAATGCAGACTAGGAAACAACCTTATGGTGAATGGTAGTACCACTCCCCGTAGGACCCTACGAGATCATTGACCCCTAGGATGCCCTCTTGAGAAAGTCTCTGGCTCTGTAGAACCATTCATGGTTTGGTTCTATATGAATCATGTTGATTGATTCTTTGTTATCCAAAGCTTCATGTTGCATGGTAGAGTGTGACAACATTTTTACATGGATGGTAGTAAAATTGGTAGATAGATTCTGAGGGATTAAGGATCCCAAAGATGCCATAGTGTCTATGAATATATTTGATGAATGAGGGATTGCCTCGATGTCATACCACTCCAAATGAGCTAGATAAGTATCAACAAGATCTTTGTAGGCCTTCAGGATAGGACACCTACATTGAAAAAGTCCCTTCACTTGGTTGATAATGAGAAGGGAATCACCAAAGATATTTAACCTTTTAATCTTCATGGTGATAACTATTTGGAGGCCCAAGATTAGGGCTTCGTATTCAAAATTATTGTTGGTACAAGGAAAGTCCAATTTAAATGACAAGGGCATAGGAGCACCTTGTGGTATAAAAAACACTATTCCTACACCACCCCCTTGCTCACACTTTGAACCATCGAAGAACAAGGTCATATCAGCTTTGTTATCTAGTTCTTCGGGTTCGAGAGCCTCTGATAATGTGAAGACTGCATCATCAGGAAGCTCAATGGTGAGAGGCCTACTATTTTCTAGTGGTGCCTCAGCTAGTTGATCAGCTATGACCTATCCCTTGATGGACTTTTGGCTAATGAATTCCAAGTCAAATTCTATCAATAGCATGATCCACTTTGTAGTACATGTATTATGATACATCTTGCTCATCATATACTACAAAGGATTTTGTTTTGATATGACATACATTGTATGACTTAACATATAATGCTACAATTTCTTTGTAGTGAACACTACTGCTAAACACAACTTTTCCATGTAGGCATATCCTAGCTCGTAACTCACCAAGGTTTAACTAATGTAATATATGGCTTGCTCTTTGTCTTGCATATTCTTTTGGGCTAACATGGTCCCTAATGCAAAGTCATTTGCCGATATATATAGCAAAAAAGGCTCATCTGGTCTTGGTGGAGCTAGCACTGGTAGTATCACTAGGTATTGCTTAATCTTAGTGAAGACCACTTGACAATCCTCATCCCAATTGAATGGGACCCCCTTGTGTAGTAGTCGATTCATGGGTCAATATTTATCTAATAATTATGTGATAAATCACTTTATGGATGCTACTTTGCCCTGTAGGCTTCTTAATTCCTTGATATTCATGGGAGGACACATTTCTAAAATGACCTTGACCTTCGCTGGGTCAACTTCGATGCCTCACTTTGAAATGATGAATCCCAAGAGCTTTCCTGAAGTCATACCAAATACGCACTTCTTAGGATTCAACCTGACATTATGCTCTATCAGGTGATCAAAGACCTTTCTCAGGACCTCTGCATGCTCTGAATGTAGTAATGACTTTGCCAATAAGTCATCGATGTAATATTCCAAGATCTTGTGCATGTAGTCATGAAAGATGTATGTCATAGCCCGCTGATATGTAGCACCAACATTCTTAAGGCTGAATGGCATAACCTTATAACAAAATTTCCCCCATGGCGTTATGAACGTGGTCTTATGTTGGTCTTTGGGCTTAATCCAAATTTGGTTGTAACCATAAAAAATCATCCATTAGGGAGAGCATTTCATGACCCGTAGTTGCATCTATAAGAGCATCTATGTTTGGCAATGGAAATGAATCCTTTGGTGTTGCCCTATTGAGGTCTCTAAAATCTGTACAGATATGGATCCTTCCATCAAGTTTTCCTATAGGTACCATATTTGATACCCATTCTGGATAGTCGATGGAAATGACAAACTCTACATCCAGTAGCTTTTGCAATTCATATTTAACCATTAAGGCTACTATTGGATGCATCTTCTTGAGTTTCTACTTGACTAGCTTTTTTGAGAGATCTAGCAAAAGGTTATGAGTAACCAATTTTGGATCTAGACCCGACATGTCCTTATAAGTCCAAGAAAAGAGATCAGGTCTCTCTTTCAGTAGAGGGATGAGGTTGGCATGCTCATCAGGAGATAAAATTTCTCCAAATTTAACCTTCTTAGGAATTGTGGGATCATCATTGATATCCACTTCAAAGGTTTCCTCTACTGACATGTGGGATCCCTCCTCAAGCTGGTGAGGCGTAGGGATCAAGTGGATGTCATCTACTGGGTTTATGGGTTCCACATTGGAAGCATCCTCAGCATGATAAACATCATGTGCACAACCTGGTGCAAAATAAAATGGTTGCAACATTTCTTCATTGGGGAAGAAATCTTTAGGCTCTAGTGGTGAGTCAACATGATCCCAATCAATAGCATCTACATTTAGATGCAATGGTTTAGAGGGATCGACTATATTGTGAAGTGGAGTGGTCAAATCAATGGAGATCATATTGATGGAATGGATTATATCTCCAAGACCACGTGCATGTGACTCTACATTGATATAACTTCCATCCCCAAGATGTGGTTCTTGGGGTATGGGGATCTCTAGATCCGGTCTATGGACAGATTGGAAGGTAGGATCATTAGGCTCTAGGAGCTCCATGTACATTGGTGGGTCAAGGAAGACTATATGATAAATCACATTGAGATTCGGTGGTCTTCCCCTAAGGTGAGGGTGGAGATTGATATCTCTGTACATATCCTCTATAGTGTATGGCGCATTACGATGACGCAAGTAGGGAGGCCCCAAATAGGCTCTCTTTATTTCATCTTCGTCATCACTATCATAATGAAAACCCTCACCACTACCTATTGGTACTAGGAGATTAGGAATATGGGGTCCCATGTAAGCCCACTCTTGATAGCCGCTATCATCAATGGAAGATTGCTCATCCTTTATGACTATCTCCAAGGGTAACAGATGGTGTAAATTTAGGAGGCCTAGGTAAGCCACCTCAGTTTCATCCTCAGATTGCTCATTGTTTGAGGACTCATCATCATCATCACTCTCATACATGCAACTTGGTCCCCCTATTTTAGAGATGGGCTCTATTTTATCCTTGTTAGAATGATCCTATAACTCAAACTCTTCTGCTATACTAATGTTCTAAACTCACGGGCATGTGTTATCAACTGATCCACAAATTTTTTCATCCAAGTTGTCTCTTAGTATATGCTCTAAATTGGTCTCCACCAAGATGTTCTCGTGATATATCTCAGGTGGTTCTATAGTGACATAAGACACTAACCGGTTATCCCTTCGAAAGGAGGAGGGATTGGGGTGATAAGGATTGAAGTCTACTTCACCCCCCAGACTAAGGTATAGGTGGTCTAAATATGCCATGAGGAGTTCATCCTGTCCTCTAATATAATATCCTAACCCAAACCTATCAGTTGGCAACTGATATTATGGTTCGTAAGGCCTCCTACACCCCTGCTCAAATAATCTGAGACCGTAACCATGCCAATGGTAATGCTCAAAATATTGTAAGGCGTATTCTAGGTTAGAGAGATAATGAACATTCATAGTGAATGGTTCATCATCATCCTCATCCATGGGATCATGAGATGCAAGCTGGTCAAGCCCTCCATAGATAAAATTGGTTTGATTAGGAGGTACCCCTAGTGGTACCACCATCCCTACGGGAAGGCGATGAGCTTGTGGTCGGCCCATATCCTGTGCAGTCTTGATGATCAGTGTGAATGTCACATTCTACACAATATACTCCCTAATCTAGGATTAACCAAATGAATGGTCACCTATGGTGCAGATGACCCTACTGAAGATGCAGGTGAAGTAGGTTGAGGTGCCTCTTCGACTTCTCCTTGAGCATCCTCTACTTCCATGGGAGTAGGGACCTCGATAACCACTAGTTTGGGTGCTCATTTTATCTCTTTTTTCCCATATTTACCTTTAAATTCCCATCATCCCAATGCATTATGGATGCAAATGGTCTGGTAGAAGCGGTTGTCGTGTGCTCCGATCATTGAGATACGGATGTTGTAGGTTTGGCACACACTTCTTTTATTTTACCTCCTGGCTCTTTGATCAATGATGTTGGTCGTATGTCTAGGTGCGTTGAGGGGAGCATGAAGTCCCCCAAAAAATCTACTAAATTCATGTATTTGAATGGTTCTTCATCTAAAGGTACCACGTGAACCTGTCCCTCATGAACATATTTAATACATTGATGGAGAATGGAAGGGACACAATACATTTCTCTTATCCAAGGCCTTCCTAGAAGTATATTGTACTACATAGCACCTTCAATCACATGACACATCACCGAGATGGTCTTTAGTCCCACCTGAATAGGTAAGACTATAGTGCCGACAATTGAGCATAATGCATCGTTAAAAGCTCTCAACATGAAGGCAGAAGGTATGATATGCATCTTTGGTAACTTCAGGTATGTTAGTGCCTTGGTCATGATTATATTGATTGATGATCCCGTATCAATCAAAACCCACTTGAAAGGTATGTGATTTACACATGCAATGATGTGGAGCGGCAAGTCTGCTATGACAGTGGAAACCATCTTGACTTCATGATCATAAAATTGTATGACCAGTTCCTGACACTACTGCACGTGTCCCACAAAGTGTGTGAATGCTTCAGGATCTTGGGACTGCACTTCTATGGACCTTAGAATATCCATAAGTATCTCCCTATGCTTGGGAGACTATTGAATCAACTCATAAATCGACAACTTCACTGGAGTTATCTATAGGTTTTGAACTAACCTACTCTTGATTGTTACCACCGGTCTAGTTGATGGACCTGGCACATTTTGGGCTGGCCTTGGAGGAGGCACATCTTGGACCCTAATAGGAACTAGAGGTTGATTTGGTCTTTCATACCTCGCATGTCTTGTGATGATGTTGACCATTCTGATGAACCCATGAGTTGGTGGTTCGATGCGTACTTGATTGACTTGGCCAAAATTGTTCCTTGGCGCCTCATGGTTGGGCAGAGGATTTTTGTAAATCCCCATATTCTGATTGTCTAGCACTTGTGGGTTGTCCACAAGAAGCTCACCTATTTCGATCATATTTTGCACTAAATGTTTGAAAGACCAACATACCTCTATGTCATGACCTTTCATTCAATGAAATATGCAATATTGATCATCCTTATATCCCCTAGGCTTGGGTTGATTAGGGTCCACTAATTTGATTTTCGATAAGTTTATTGCCTTTGCCTCACACAATTGATGGAAAATCAATGTCAATGATTCCGATAATTGAGTGAATATGTGAGGAGGGCATCTTTCTTTGTCCTTACCCTTCTGGTTGTTGTTGCGCTACTCATATTACGTAGGAGGAGGTTGGGCTTGATAATTTCATTTTTTCTACCCCTTATCCCCTTTTTGAAGGTTTAGAACCACCTGATTAATGTGGGCTGGCTTGGCCTATTGTTTCTCGATGCTTTTCTTGTTCCATTCCTTCTTACTTATGAGTTTCAAGTTACCCTCCTATAACTTGATATCCTCTATCACCTTGGCTTGCACCAAAGCCTCTTCAAATATTTGGTATTGTTGCAACTAAAAAAATAATGAAATGTGCTTAGCACAACTTTTCGTAAACATTCGAGTTAATTCAAAAGCAGGGATGGAGAATGGTAGCTTTGCCATCATATTTCTCCATCATTTCTCATAATCCATAACTGGATCATCATCATGTTGCATTAAAGCAGCCAAATCAGATAAGTTCACCTTTTTCTTGATGCCGAAGGAGAAGCATTCAAGAAATACATCATCCAATTGCTCGAAGTTGGTGATGTTGTGCCTTTTGAGTTGATTAAACCACTCCCAGGCTGGGCTTGAGAGGGTTGTAATGAAGGTCCGTAGGAGCAAGGCATCATTGCTTCTAATATAAAAGCACATGTCTAGAAAACTCATGACGTGCTCCTGAGCATCCTCCTCTCCTTGAAACTTTTCTAGCCTAGGCATCTCAAAATGCTCAGGATAAGCTAGAATAGGCACTGACGGGCATAAAGGTTCATTATGAATATTATTCAAGGTAGGCTTTTGATAAGCCATTCCTTGCTTCTCGATAGCTTTAACCTTTTCTACCAAGATCTTATAGGCCTACGAATATAGGAACTCCTCTTCTCTGGATTGCCTTTGCGACACCTTTGGAGGCACATTCCTCTTTGGTCAAGGTGGAGGACTAGGCTCATCATCCACTTTGACTTGGGAGATTTTAGGATACTCTTGATCTAGTTCATCTCCCACTTCTTCTTCATACTACCTATGCCCATAATTTTTGGACGTGGGGTGTCGATCTCTGTGTTGGGCCATATAGCGAGTATGGGTGTCTATATACTTAGGGTGCAACTCAGGCTATGAAGCAACTTGTCTGTCAATGCACTCCCTGTTCTCACTATGGGTAGGTAAACCAATATTGGCCAATCGGTCACTCCCTCTCAACATGCTCCTTTTGATCAAGGATGCATTGCTCATGCATGCGCTATTCATATAAGCATTATCTTATGAACCTTTGCCTCTGAGTGTCCTCATTTTTGAGGCATTCCCGCTCTACGTGAACATCTTCCAATTGGTCTTGGAAGATCTAACATCTCTACTCTAACACCAACTTGTGAGATCTATCTATGTGATCAACTGTATGAGGCCTCTGGTGTGTGCACTCTGTTCGAGAGGATTTGTGGGTGTGCCCCCCAATAGACTGATTTGCTACGCTCTTTCCCTTGTCTGTGAAGATGATATTTACATCCAGCTATCATATATACTCTATGCCCGCATGGGATGCAGGGGCATGCATATCATGAGAACACTTGGAGCATTCTCCAGGTTCCCTGATGGTCCTAATTGTACTTTTGCTATGCACACTCACAGAATGAGAGGGCGTAGATGAAGGTTTATAACTTAGATGACCTAAGACTTTATCTAGACCATCTAGCTACCTACTATACCATGGCTCATGTGGTGGTGTACCATTAACTCCCACTTTAGACATGTATATGGTGATCCTACAAGGTTCACTTCTATTGGAAGTTTGCATGGGCCTATGCTCAAAAGTGACCCTCTTTGTTTTCCCTTGAATGGGTGGATATTGAGCCTATCTATACTCATATGGTGGGGGCCTTGGGCCTCCCCTAGATGCATGTCGAAGGGGTACCAATCTGGATTCCTCTATGACATACTCTTCAATAGATCTCATGGATGCACGCAGAATATGGTCATGGTAAATGCTAACCTGTTCGGGACCCCATGCTAGGAAGCCCCATACTCTGATCTATGTCTCAAAGAGTGTCTAGCACTTCCTCTAATTGGGGTATTCTCAATAGGATCCCCATGCATAGAATTATCCCCTCTAATACTCGTCGAATGACATTCAGGAGGATTCTATGGTTGAGGGTCCTATGTGTTTTGATGTGCATTGGGTGGAGCTTCAACCTCGATCTTGGGTCTATGCCTAGATCGGCCTCTCTGTGTTCATTCCATGATATTATATTATATTGTATGTAAATTTTTAAGGCAAACAAAGCAAACAATGATGATTATCTCTTTTAAATTTTTGTTTGTGAGCCCTAAACTATTTTGATGTGTTTTGAGATTTGTTGTATTAGAAAGTAACTCTCATCATGTTTTCAATAAGTTGATGATATACTCAATTGTTTAATGGATTTCACCTATATGCTCATAACTCAACAACCTGGATATGAACTCCAAGCCATGTAATCCCACCTATAATATGTGGTAATGAAGTCCACACATAGTCAGGGAGCACAGGTCCTCCCGGTCCTCACCTTGTTCACCCGTAGTTAGCTATATACCTCCCTAAGAGAGATACATGCAAATTTTCCATGGGCTATGATGGCATATTGGATCTGGTATTGGTATAGTAACAAAAGGATCAAGGGAGTTGGGCCAATGGATGGAAATCACTACCACCATCGTTGAACCCTACTAGTGGTTGGATGTGACTTCCAACTCACTAGTGTTTACAATGTGTCGTGGTGTGTGTGGTTATTTTTACTTTGCATGAAAATAAAAATGCATAACCCAACACACAAATGCTCTTTCCTAAAATGCCTAATAAAAATATTTCATTATTTATAAAATATGCATCTAAACCTAATCTACATGTTTCATATATGCAATTGAATATCCTAATCAGCCTCTAGTTGGACCACAACAAGAAAATTATGAATATAGACTCTAACTTATAGCCACGGTTTAGACCTACAGGTGATAGTATTGGCTATGACACAAATTTGTGGGCCAATAACTTGACCGTGCTTGATAGGTGCAGCTAAGAGTTATAGCCACGACTGTTAGGTGTCGATGACAGTGAATGTAAAATTTTGCAAATGATTCATTTTATTTACTATTTAATTATGTTTTTCTAATTAATTACAACAATTAAACAACAAGAAATTAAAAACATAGAGGTTCCAAAATACCTAAATTCCTCATTTGGTGAAGAGGAAATCTACTTCTACCTATCTTCTCTATCTGCTGCTCACCATGGCTGCTTGACGCGGGTGAAAATGTTAACCATGGTTTTTAATTACAAATTAGCACTTGCAACAAAAACATAGAGAAAATCATCAATGATAAAAAAATATTCAGGGTTTTCATCGTGATCACCTTCTGTAGCAATCTAGGATGCATACACCTAAGCTAATAATAATTAAAACATCACATAAAGCAAAAAGAATGGATGAATTTGCAAATAACCACAAAGAAATGCTTCTTTTATTATATTTTCATTGAAATACATTTACAAATCCATCCCTCTTAGGGATACCCAATGTGATACAATTATTACAATCATAGAAAATCCCCATGCAAGGGTAGGTGTAATCCACAGGCTTCCTAGGTTGACACGAACTACTCCAAGGTAAATGTGACCTTCTTCTCCATGATTAGAGGAATTTTTTGCTTTGAATGACAAGACCCTGTTGACCCTACATCCAAGAAACAACAAGAAGCATATTAAAAGCAAAGGAGACCTCTCTTGATGAGGCTTTTAGAGGAATTTATACAAAAAGGTGCCATGAAAGCTTAAAATCAAGAAAATGCAAGAAGCATAGTAATCTATACTAAACATGATAATTTACCATCAAGAAATGTAAAGGAAACATATATCAATCCATCTATTGCTCTAATTAAATAATTGAAAGCATAATTTTTTTTGAAATAGCCACAACTAATCTATTTTATAAATGATAATAAATGAAGGAAATTAGTCTTAAATCCCTATTTCTATTGCACAATTATCTCTAATAAAGCAAATATAAATTTAATACATCTAATATAATGTAAAAAATAGATAAATTACTACTAAAACCAAAGGGAAATAAGATTTAAACCTGACTGTGTGTCTGTGAAGTGGTTGGCACTGTTAGCCGTGGCTAACAACCACATCTAAGTTGAGAATGAAATTGCCCTCTAATGCCAGTATTAGATCTTCAATTCCCCTTCATGAATTGATGATCAAGGGTCGCTGTGATGTCCTCTAATAGATTTGGCAATTGAATTGCTCATATTGGTGATGGAATGGACTCGATTAAGTTTCTTGATTTCTCCTAGCCCTCCATAGCCTTCTTGGTTCCAAATGCCATTTGATCTCCAATGAGGCAGCAAAGGTGTTCCTCTCAATGAATGCAAGTGAGTATGCAATTCGATAGGGTTTTTTTGCACTTCAACTCGAGATTCATCTAGACTTCTCCCCAATTTGGAGGGGGATTTTATAGCACTTGAGAAGGCCTTGTCTTAGCTTCATGGAGAATCCAAGATCAAGAAGGTACAACTGGGGCAGTTGGATGGAAACTTCTATAAATTTCCCCCTTCAACTACTTGGATATTCAACCAATTTGTTGTTATAACCAATTTTGGTTTGGCTAAGGTCCAACTAATTTTGAAGGCTAACCGTAGCTCTGAGGCGCGGTCAGTTATCTTAACCATGGGTGTCAGTCGTGACCAACATTGATTAGGCAAAAATGCCTAAATGAGTGGTTAGAACCACTACTACACCTTGGAATCTATCCAATATCTTTCATATTGTCTTCTAGCATGCCCCATATGAGTAGTCATCTCGGCATGACGTTTTTAGGTATCTACAAGTGAAAAGTAGTGACTTGTGTTACATATATGATTATAAGACATCAAATTGAAAATTTCAAAGTATAATATATTTTGAGACATTAATAAGAGTTATGACTAATGTTTCATTTCTCTAATATTTATGTCTATTGTGTAGTCTTATATACCCAACTATGATAGTAATAATCTTTAGTTTAAGTTTCATAAGTAAATTCATGTAGGATATGGTGATAGTTCTAATCCTTACCACATCTTTGATCTTACCACTCAAGAGATTCTTATTTTTCATAATGTAGCATTTGATGAGGTTATTTCCTTAGTTACCTCTAGTATGATTTTACCCCCTTCTATATGATTCTCTTCTAGATTATAATTCTCTAAAAAATTGTATTCTTAGCTCATCTAACCTACTTCTCTAGTAGGTATAGATACTCTAGATTATACACTAATGTTTTGTTTGTTTTCCTCCTTTAAATTGTACTTGCTATGAGCTTGATTACCCTTTGTATTTTATGATAGTAGTTGGCAATGTGTTTTATTATTTAAATGTGATGAGTTCTTCAATTTCTTCTTCTATAGTTAATTTTATATAATATGTGAACCAACCTTCTTTGGATTTATTAATGCCAAATTGGAATCAAACTATCCTTTAGGATGCACATCTTTTTATTGCATGGGAATATAATTGCAAGGCTCCTTATTCTTGAGCCTTGATTTTGAAGGTTGAGAATAGTATAAATCCTCTTAGTTACTTCCAAGTCAAAGGGTATCTTGAGTGGGGAGATGCTATGTTGGAAACCTATTAGTCTTTTATAAAGAATCAAACTTGGGTGTGGATTCATATTCCTAAGTGAAGGAATGTGATTAGATATAAGTGGGACTATAATATGAAATTTGATGTGGATGAGAAAATTGAGAACCATAGTGCATGTTTTATTATTAATAGTTTATCTTAGAACTAGGGCATTGACTACTTAGATGGATTTCTATTTTTGCTTTATATGGGTGAATAGTTCATCAAGTGGATGTGAATACTAATTTTATTTATGGGGATATCTAGAAGGAGATTTATATATGGTAAACACCCAAATTTACCTTGGATAGACCTACTTCTCTTATTTGTGTACTTAAGAATCCCTTTTATGGTTTTGAGGCAGATGATTTGTGCTTTATATAAGAATATTTATTTATTCTTTTTTAGTTATGAATTCTAGTGATGTGATATAGAGCATGATGTTTTTACCAATTTTTTTTTAAATTTACATGGTGGAATCGGTAGCCACCATGAATATGGGTAGGTTGTATAGCTTTTTATGGATGCCATAGTATTTTTCTTTATCCATCTTAGAAGCCGCAACACATATCTTTGCGTAGTCTACCCATATAACCACCATTCCACAATCATTTTAAACATTTTACACCATTGAAAGCACCAGAAAAGGGACAAGCATTCAGTTCGGCAAGGCCTAATATTTGAACCTTGGACCTCCACCCCCTCACGGGGTATGTTTATATCAAATGTTATTATGGATAGATTCTTGTTAATTTATTGAATAGTGATGATCCTAATATCATAAAAATGCATCATCATTGATCCAAGATATGAATTTATGGATTTAATACAACTTTAAGATGATATATTTGGGTGTCTCTAGGGATTAAAATTGATTACAAGATCACTATTTCATATCTTGAGCATGCACTGGATATTATACAATGATTTATCATGGAAAAATGTAATCCCATTGTACTCCATATGCTTAAGATTTGAAATTCTTGTAGAATATACAAGCCTATTTGTAAGACTAGACATTACCTTTGATATCATGTACTTCTCCTGATGTATACAAGCATATTGTGAGAACCACTAGGTACTAGCTAAGTGGATCATACAATATAATAAATGTACCTACAAGATAGGAATGCATTATTTAATTGAGGGTCTTCTTTTTTCATAGGGTTACTCTAATGTAAATGTTTACCAATGATTATCTACTATTGGCTTTGAGTTCTATATTGGTTCTAGACTAATCAATAAGTTGTTGAAATTATAATCTAATTCATGGTCAATATTGATATTGTGTGATGTATTGGATAGGCCTAATGGCATTTCATTGTAATATGTATTAATTATTTTGTAATATTTTATTAAATAAGCCCTATGGGTCATGGTTAACCTTGTTATGTTTAAACCCTATTTATGACTTATAATTATCCTAAAGAAATCTTGTTATTTTGGCTTAGGTTAAACTTTATGATGTAATGAGGGTTTTTTATTGCTATAAATACCCCCTCATACTTCCCATTTGATTATCAATCTATTACGTAATATTATTTATGGAAACAGTGATTCTTTATGGATGTCCACCAAATTTATTCTATGTATAAGATTTGAGTTCATGGTCTCCTTTAGCTTTTTTTCTAGAAAATATTGTGAATTCTAAAATTCCATCATGGTAGGAGTGGAGACACCTCACTTCGTCAAAAAAGAACAATATTCAAAGCCTTTGATTTTTCTTTCAAACTTTAGGACAAATTTATATCTTATTTTTTGCCTTTTTGAAAGTTCTTGACTTAAAAAATCCTCCATTCTCCTAATTTTTTTCCAAGAAATTAAACTTGTGTTTATTACTACAAATCAATCTATAGAGTTGCATATCCAACAATGAAGAGGCACTTCATGATCCAACAAGATCATATGCTCTTTTTAAATTCAAATTGGCACTATTTCCTTGCCTAGTGTGGGTATTTTTAAACATCACCCACATGCACTTTGGCAAGAAAGTGTAAATATGTATAGTACAATAAAATCAGATAAAATCTAGGCACTATTAGTCTAATTATGATAATATAAAAAAATGGCTAAATGTAAAACATACTAAACCATCTATACCTAGTTGAAGCCCATCAAGGTCTCAAAAATACATTGTTGTAAGAGTAGGAAAATAACTAAGTATTGGATGCACTAAAAGAATTGCACTTGGCCAAAGTTTGAAGTTGTACCAAAAATCCATCCCAGTTTTGAAGGTTATCACATATCATATTTGGGTAAGTGTTGAAGGTGCTAGAAATTTTGTATCCAATCGAACCTTGTTAGGCTCCAAAAAGTCGGTCACAAGCAAGAGCAATAAAATGGTTAAGTATGGAATATGTTGGAAGATCTGCATCCATTAAAAGCTTATCAGGGTATGAAATCTTAGTCCCATTTCTAGAGGTTATCACATATTAAATTTGACTAAGTGTTAAAGGTGCCAAAAATTTTATACCTAGTTAGAGTCTATCAGGATCCCAAAAGTTCATTGTATGCAAGAGCAAGAAAATGATTAAATATGGGATATGCCAAAATATCAACACCAAAATGGATCTCATTGGGGTATCAAATATCCATACCAGTACCATAGGTTATCACATATCAAATTTGGCTAAGTGGTGAAGGCATCAAAAGAATTATACCCAACTAAAGCCCATAAGGGTCCCAAAAAGTCCACCACCCTACCTAATCAGAGGAATTGGTAAAGACCCTAGCAATAAATTTGCTAAGCACTTGACAACCATGAATGAGTAAAAGCAAGACAAAACTATAATCTAACATCAACCTACTAGCACAAGGGTAGTTATCATCCCATAATGCCTATTGAGTGATATTACTTATCAGAATATATTAACAACATAGCCTCTATCAAGGCCATCATGCATGTGACAGGGTGGCTCAACTAAAGAATTCAATAGAAATAAATAAACTAGATGCAAGAAATAGGGTTGACATGACTCATGATGATGCATATCCCAACCAAATCAACAAACCATGATTCGACAGTTAGAACAAGCATATTTCTAAGAAGTTAAACAACCTGGTGAATCTTCTAACATAACATAAATTCGTTTCTAAGGCAACGATGCATCACCAAATGAATACATTGTAAAAGACTATAAATACTAGAATGTAGAATGAAAAAGGTTTGCTCTTAGGATTTTAAAATTTGCATATAAGGAGTTTTGCTTACTAAAATATTTAATAAATACAACCAATCCTACTCCTACCAACCCTACACTTGTAGTCCCTCTTATTGCACAAGCAAATATATCTATAAACCAAATTAGAGTGCTCAAAATTATCCCACCTAGAATCATACAAGTCCTTTGAATTTGCCTATCCAAACTCATATTTCTCAGGTAGCTCTAAAAGAATTACCAACATATGATGGCACTAACAAGACTGCTTACAAGCATTTTCAATATGTAGCATCATTGGCTGCCATACATAATATTTAGGAAGAAGATGTCATAATAAGGTTGTTAGTAATATCATTAAGAGGAAAGATGTTGTACTAGTACAAAACCTTGTTGAATCAAAATATAACTTCATGGGATGAGCTTACTGGAAAGTTAGTTGAAGAATTCAATGAACAAGTAAATTTTTTCTCTTTGCTAACACATTTCACTATAATTTAGAGGTATCCATAGAAATAAATAATAGATTTTAACATTAGATTCAGCCGAACATGGAAAAAAGTACCTCAAGGTCTACATCCAACTAATGAATAAGTAATGTATTACTATCTAAGTGTATTAAATTCAAATTTGGGTACATTTATAAGGTAGTTGAATGTGTTAATATTCCCTCGGATATTTCAAGAAGCATTAAAATCAAAAAAGGATTTGATTGTTATAGGGAGATTACCTCAAAAATGGTAATTTCTATATATCCAAAATTTCCTCAACAACAAATGCTAACCTCTACAATACCAAATTCACTCCCAATAACTACTCCTATCATTTTCTCTTCTTGGTGACTTGTATAAACTACTCATTTACTTTTTTCTACTACTACAATATCATTAATCCCAACACTTACTACTATCCGTATATTACCAACCCTTTATCCTTAGATAATTACCTTCCAAGAAATGGTAACAACAATGAATAAACTTAAAAATAAAGTTATGGCTATGAAGTGAAGAGAAGATGAAAGAAAATTTCAACCATGAATGTTTGCATTTGTCAAAAGGGATCAAGTTGCCTACACTAGCAAGCCTTTGGAAAAATATAATATAATATACAATACTCAAGAAGAGGAACCTTCTTCCTCAAGATCTGAGCCTAGCTACTGGTTTCCAACTTGTAATAAACTACATGACAAAATTACATGTATGATGCATCAAAATCGCTTTCAAAAGATCACAATTGAGAAGGCAAAAAAGACTCAAAAGAGCTAGGTAAATATGATGAGAGAAATAGATTACAATTTCATGATGCCGTCTATGGAACACATGTCAGTCCTAACAAGGTTTAGGAAGAAACCCTTGCTCATTGATCCTAATGTTATGGATCCTTTTAAATTACCTTTTGAAATATAGAACTATACAATGAAGGATGTGCCTTAGGCTACCCTAGCTCAAAAGCAATCTCAACAACAATAAAAGGTAACAAAGGAAAGTGAAGGAAAACAATAGGGTAGAGATAAGCTAAGATATCCTTCCTTGATTAAACATCAAAGGATTAAGGCCACTCAGGAATACAAGAATAAGTATGATAAACCTTTAAAGGAATGTAGAAAATAGCCTGACTCTCCTAGCTTCAACATCATGGAGGAATTAAAGAAGACTCCATCAAAGACAAGCATGTATGATGCACTCCTCATTCCGGTATATATTTATATCTTGCAAACTTCACTCAAATCAATAAAGATTCGAAGGAAATAACAAGTATATATTAACTTAGATTAAGGACACCCTTCTTCAATAACAAGAAAAATTAGACCATCTCCATTTTACTTGTCTTTAGAAATGGAAGGTTGGGTAGTACATAATTGTATGATTGACTCTAAAATAGCTCATACTGTAATGCCCAAAGCATATTATGAAATAATGGGTATGGAATACATAATAAGTAGTCCTAGACTACTATAATTAGAAGGTACAACTATGAAAATAATAGGTGTTATCAAATATATCCTCATAAAATTGCATATAATGCCCTAAATCATTGTCATTTAGGAAATTGTGATGGTAGATTTGAAACCTTATTTTAGGATGTGCTTGTCAAGAGAAATCACTACCAATTTGGGTGGTTATTTGTCTCTTGATTATTATCATATGGAAATTCAATTTAAAATAAAAATGTTCAAAATATTTTCTAAAAAAACATCTTCATTCCATATAGAAAATATTGAAGAAGAGCAACAAGTTGACACAATCAATATAATGACCGAGGAAATAAATATAATGGGGGAAGTTTTGGAGGATTTCTAAATATAAGATCAATTTTCTATTAGATATTTCAATGCTATGATTGAGACAAGAATATACACTTATTCAATCATGTAGTTGGAGGAAATGAAAAACACAACTCTGACATATCAGATTTCCAAATAAGACCAAATATAGAAGTTGTTCTTTGATGGTGGTAGATGCAAGAATGGTGTTAGAGTAGGCATAGTGCTAACATTTCTAACAAAAATGGAGAAGACCTTATCATACCAGTTCACATGGAGTTGCATAAACAATGTAGCAGAATATGAAGCATTATGTTTGGGTTTGAAGAAAGTTGAAAATATGAGAATAAAATAATTGTAGATATTTGGTGATTTTGAACTAATAGTCAATCAAGTAGTAGAAAATTTCAAGAGCAATCAACACTACCTCAAGGCTTACAAAAACAGAGTATGAGATATACTAGATTCCTATTAGGGCTTAAATATCAAAGTTATCCCTAGATAACATAATGCTCATGTTGACATACTAGCATCTATGGGGGCTAATTTCTACCTGTGATCTAACATCATCCATAAGGCCAAGATAGTAAGACTTATTTATATACCCAATATACTTTATAGGGATATATTTTGGCAAGTGTTTGATAATTATGAATAAGTAATTCATTTCATGATTTAGGAGATGAATTGTGTAACCAACCAACTTACAAAAGAAGATGAAGAATATGAAATGATTCAGCTAAAGAATAATCATATTCCCAAAGGATTAATAACTTTAGAAAGCTTGTTTGATAGCAGTGATAGGTTGGTTGCTCACTGAATTAAGGTTGACAGTCAAAGTTATAAAGAGGTGTAAATCAAACCTATAAATAATATCAAAATTGATGTACATTACTCAAAAGAAGTTAATCAAACTTTGGATTTATGTAAATAATTTAATGATATCATAGCATGGACCTATTATGATCTCAAATTATATAGTAATAATACTATTAAATATACTATTGAGCTTATGCTAGATGCAAGACCCTTCTAGAAGAAGCAACGACTAGTAAATCTCAAAATAGAGGCTCTGATGAAGCAAGAATTGCTAAATCTATTAAATACAAAAATCATATATCCCATAAAGCACTCTACATGGGTTTACAACTTAGTTCTAGATAGAAATAAAAATGGACACATTTATCTCTATGTAGACTCTTGAAACTTGAATAAGGTTTCTCTAATGGATCATTATCTCCTAAAAATCGATCAAATATTGCATACTATAGTCAGAGCCAAAATATTCTCTTTGTTGGATGAATTTTTTGGTTTTAGTAAAATTTGGATCGAATATGAGTATCAATATAAGATTGCATTCACCACAAAATGGGGTACATTTTCATATCAGTGGATGTCTTTTGGGCTATCAAATGTAGTTGCTACTTTTCAAAGGGCTATGGGATTAGCATTTGGTGAATTGGTAAATATGATAATTATAATCTATCTGGATGACATGAATCTCTTCTCTCATGGTAATATTAAACATGTTGATCACATTCAGATGGTATTTAAAAAATATGGATAATTTGGGGTGTCATTTAATCCCAAGAAATCAATCTTTTTTAGTAAATAAAGGAAAATTTTGGGATATGTGGTATCAAAAGTAGGATTAGCAATTGATCCAGTTAGATTAAAATCTATTCTCTCTCTCTCTCTCACTGAATAAAAAGGGGCTCTAGTCATTCTTTAGATAGATCAACTTTTTTCATAAATTCATCTCAAAATTTGCTCAAATAGTAAAACCAATGACTTAGATACTAAAGTAGGAGGCGGAGTTCAAATTGATACCTGTCCAAAATAAGGCTTTCAAGGAGATCAAGGAATCAACATATTAAGCTCTAATACTCATTAATCCATATTACTCCAAGGACTTAATTCTCTATGCATTTGGAGTCAAAGTAATTTATGTTGTTGTCCTAACTCAAAAAAAGGAACAAGACAATAAAATATTGATAGCCTTCTTGAGACAAACATTCTAGGATCCTTGATATCGGGAATCAAGGCAACATCTCTCACTAGGGATGTTTCTCACCAACAATTTGTCAATGATACCCTTATATTGACTAAGGCATCAGTGGTTGAGGACAAAATAATTAAATACATCTTGCAACTCTATGAGGACGATGTTGGTCAAAAATTTAATTTCAGTAAAAGCAAGTTATATTTCTTGAACACCCCCATTCAGAGGTAAGGAAGGATTGTAAAAAATTTAGGGTGTGATATAGAAAACCTCCCCACTTTGTATCTTGGTCTCCCTCTTTTCATTGGTTCTTCGAGAGAGTCAATGTGGGACAGGGTTATTGAAAGAATTCAAAAAAAACTTGTTGGATAGAAAGGTCATCTTCTATCTCAAGTAGGAAAGCTGACCCTCACTAAGGCCTCTCTTCAGAGCATTCTAGTCTATTTCCTCTCTGTTTTCAAATCCCCTGTGAAGGTTTTACAAAAAATTAAGAAACTCCAAAAAGAATTTTTATGTACTGGATCAGAGGAGAAAAAAATGATACACCTTGTAGGATGGACCAAAGTGTACAGACCCAGGGAAAATGGGGGCTTAGGTCTGAGGAAAATTGCTCATATAAATTTAGGTTTACTAGCTAAGCAGGTGTGGCGTATCATTTCTAGTGAAGAAAATAAATGGACAACTATCATCAAATGAAAGTATCTTCAAAATATGGAATTTTTAAGTGACTCAGTTCCAATCAAAGGTTCTGCTTTTTGGAAAGCAATTCTTAATTGTAAGGAAATCATCAAAAAATGTTTAAGATGGATTTTAGGCAATGGTGATAGGATAAATTATTGGAATGACAGGTGTGCTAAGGATGAACCACTGATGCAATATCCTAACTTAGACCAAATTAGAGATATCACAGAAGAACTCATTGGCAGAAAAGTCTTCGATTATATGGTTGAGGACATAAGTAGAATGAAGTGGAAACAAATAAGAATTCAAGGATTTCAATTGGAATCAAATGATCTTTGTAACATTCTCGGGCAATAGTTTATCCCCATGAGACCCAAGGAGGATCAAGTGACCTGGGCTCCTACGAAAAATGGGCAATTCACAGTTAAATCAGCTTACAAGCTTTTGCTTGATAATGAGGATTTTGTCCTCCAAAAGTGTTGAGCAAGGTGCAGCAACAGTATTGTAATTGTTTTCAACACAGTCAGATAGATCTATTGATGCAGTGGACAGGAAGTTCAAAAGCTATTCAGATGCAGAAGATAGGAGTTCAAAGGTTATTCAGAGTATGTACAGTGATTTTCCAAGAAGACCAAAGTGGCCCATATGCAAAAGATCAAAGAAAAAGACAAGTAAGAAAAGTGTCACGATATCGCGACATATATAGCAAGCAAGAAAAACTATCACGATTTTGTGACATGTTGGAAGAGAGAGAAAAAGCAGGAAAAACTATCGCGATTTCGCGACATGTTGGAAGAGAGAGAAAAAGTAGGAAAAACTATCACGATTTCGTGACATGTTGGAAGAGAGAGAAAAATCAGGAAAAATTGTCACAATTTCGTGACATGTTGGAAGAGAGAGAAAAAGCAGGAAAAACTATCACGATTTCGCGACATGTTGGAAGAGAGAGAAAAAGCAGGAAAAATTGTCGTGATTTCACGACATGTTGGAAGAGAGAGAAAAGTGGAAAAACTGTCACGATTTCGTGACATGTTGGAAGAGAAAAAGGCAAGTGAAAAACTGTCGCGATTTCGCGACATGTTGGAAGAGAAAAAGGCAAGTGGAAAAACTGTCACGATTTCATGACATGTTGGAAGAGAAAGAGAAAGCAAGAAAAAGTGTCACGATTTCGTGACAAGTTCGAAGAAAGAGAACAAGTAAGAAAAGTGTCACGATTTTGCGACATGTCACATTTTCGCGACTAAAATAGGAGAGAGAAAGTAAGTTTGAAAAGTGTCACGATTTCGTGACATGTCGCATTTTCGCGACTAAAATAGGAGAGAGAAAGTAAGTTTGAAAAGTGTCACGATTTCGTGACATGTCGCATTTTTGCGACTAAAATAGGAGAGAGAAAGTAAGTTTGAAAAGTGTCACGATTTCATGACATGTCGCATTTTCACGACTAAAATAGGAGAGAGAAAGTTTGAAAAGTGTCACGATTTCGTGACATGTCGCATTTTCGTGACTAAAATAGGAGAGAGAAAGTAAGTTTGAAAAGTGTCACGATATCGCGACATGTCGCATTTTCGTGACAAAAGAAAGAGAGGAAGCGTACGAAAGCAGAACTATCACGATTTCACGACAAAAGCAGAGAAGAAGACTTCGAAGGCAGAAGTGTCATGATTTCGTGACAAAAGCAAAGAAGTAAAGTACGAAAGCAGAAGTGTCACGATTTCATGACAAAAGTAGAGAAGAAGACTTCGAAGGCAGAAGTGTCATGATTTCACGACAAAAGCAAAGAAGCTAAGTATGAAAGTAGAAGTGTCACGATTTCATGACAAAAGCTAAGTTGAAGACTACGGAGGCAGAAGTGTCACGATATCATGACAAAAGCAAAGTCAAAGTCTATGGAAGTAGAAGTGTCATGATATCATGACAAAAGCAAAGACGAAGTATACGAAGGCAAAAATGTCACGATATCATGACAAAAGAAAAGACGAAGTCTACAGAGGCAAAAATGTCATGATATCATGACAAAAGAATAGAGAAAGCGTACAGAGGCGAAAGTGTCATGATATCGTGACATGTATTTTCATGGCAATAACAACAAAAGAAGCTATAGAGGTAGAAATGTCATGATTTCATGATAGGTCGTAAATGCGCAAGTCAAGAAGGAGAACCTAACTGAAATGAGAAGTATGTTTTTAGAAGACCGATGACAACCGACTAAAATTAGGGTTTACAGTTGTTATGAAAGTCTGACTAAGATTAGGATTTACAACCGACTAAGATTAGGGTTTTCATCATAAAAAATATTGTTATAAAAGGAGGGCTATTTGGAGAATTGAGAATATGGTGGAATGTGTGTGAAATACGATCATTGTGCGTAGAGAGCAAGTCATGTCGAATCATGCTAAGTGCAAAATTTGCAAAGAGAGTAGAGTGCACAAAAGGGAGAAGATGATCATGAAGTTCGATTGTAATGAAGCAGAGTGTGCGAAGTGATTGCATAGAGAGAGCAGAGTGCGCAGAGAACACAAAGGTGAAGAAGACTAGTCAGGGTCTTGCAAAAGCAAAGGTATCTTACTGTCAAACTTATAGATTCAAATTGAAGTCCAAGTTGCAGCTTGGCATCAGGGGTTGGTGCTGGTAAATTAGGGGTTGGTGCTCCTTTATTGGTGTGTAAATCAGGGGGTTGGTGCTCCTTTTGGGGGGGGTAGGGGTTGGTGCTCCTTCCAATTGGTGTTGGTAAATTGATTGTAAAGTTGGTGCTTTGCAAAGGCTAGATTTGGATGGTAGTCCAAGCAGTCAATTTTTGAGGAGTAGCCACATTGGTGAACCTCGTTAAATCTTGTGTTGTGTGATGCTCTTTTGTTATACTTGCTGTATCTAGTAATAAGTTTTAATTACTATGGTATTAAGAGCTATAAATTCAAGTTTAAAGAGCTACATTGATTCACCCCCCTCTCAGTGTCATTGTAAGACTAACAATTGGTATCAGAGCCAAGTTCCTTGTACAAGCTTAACCGGCTAGGGTGATCTTGGAAGTAACACAATGGCAGGTGGTGAAGGCTTCTCATCAAACAAAGCACCATTGTTTGATGGATCTAATTACGCATTCTGGAGAATCAGGATGCAGACATATCTCTGTGCTTTGGGATACAACATCTGGGATTCAGTAGTTAGTGGATACACAATACCCATCACTCCTCCAAAAGAGGCTGACGAAAAGAAACTGTTTGAAAATAACTCAAAAGCAAAGAATGCTATCATGTGCGGATTAGCGAACAGTGAACTAGTAAAGATCATGAGCTATAAAATGGCAAAAGAAATATGGGACAAACTGAGGAGTATTCATGAAGGAGATGATAAGATCAAGGAGGCCAAGTTACAGACACATCGAGCTCGGTTCGAAGCATTAAAGATGAATGACGATGAAAACATTGAGGCATATATGCTGAGAGTTAATGGAATCATTAATGCGATCAGAGGACTCGATGAGGATATCGAAGACTCTACCGTCGTGAAAAAGGTATTAAGATCTCTTCCTCAAAGGTTTGATTCTAAAGTCTCAGTGATAGAAGAAGCTAAAAATCTAAATTATTTTAGTATAGATGAGATGTATGGTTCTTTGACTGCATATGAGATGAGGATAGGAAGATCTAAACCCACAGACAGAGAAGCGACTTTTAAAGCCCTTAAAAATAAAAATGCAAAACAAGAGTCCGAGGAAGAAGAGACATCAGATGAAATGGAAGCAAACTTTGTTAGAAAACTAAAAAGGGGAAAAGGAAAATATAGAGGAAAGCTACCATTTAAATGTTTCAACTATGGAGGCATTGGGCATTTTGCGACTAAATGTCCACTTAATGAGAAGAACAAAAATGATGAAGGATCGCACCAAGAAAGAAGTGATTGGAAGAAGAAAACGAATTTCAAAAAAGGCAACTTCAAGAAGAAAAGTTTCATCTCCAGGAATGCCAGTTCAACAGAAGACAGCTCCGATGAGGATTCTGAAGAGGAAACAGGTGAAGCTCTTTTCATGGCATTTGAAGAAGTAAAATCAGAAAAGGAAGAAGGAGTGAACTCTGAAGTATGTGGTGAAAACCCTGAGGCTGAAGTAGATCTAGAAGGTGAGTTGATCTCTGCACTTGAAGAGTGGAAAATAGAGAGGAAAAAGAATAAGAAAATTTCAAAAAGTCTTGAGGATGCAAACAAAATCATAACCAGTCTAAAAGTACAGACAGAAGAATACAAGAAAATATCTGAAGATCTCAAAGTACAAATTACCATGAAAATAGATTATTGCTGCAAACTAGAAGAAGAGAATGTTGGTTTACGGACGCAGATAGAAGAGATGAATCACAAAATTAGTTGCTATCACAAACGCGAAGAAAGTTCTATGAAGCTGGATAAGATTATAAATGACCAAAGGCCTACAGGCATCAAATTTGGTCTGGGTTTCATCGAAGGAGAATCATCAAATGGATCAAAGGCCAGAAATGTAGAATCCATAAAGAATGAAGATAAGAAACAGGTTGATCAAGGAAAAACGTCTCATGCAAAAGAAAGCAATAATGCCAGGCACGAAAGGAGAATTGACAATGATGGATTCACCAATGTCACACATCAAAGAAGAAGAAGACCTATGGCTCCTACGACAACATGGCAAAGACCATCACCCAGGTTCAATTATCCCTTTTCTGGTTTCTATTTTAAATGCAATGGCTATGGACATAAAATCTCAGTCTACAAATATAATGTAAGACCAAGGAATTTCACCAAGTAGAAATGCTTTTTCTCCTCTGATGAATTATACAGTAGAATGTTATAACTGTCATAATTTTGGGCACATTGCAAGAAACTGTAGAAGTACACTTGCATCAAATCAGTTTCAGGGAAGAAAATTTCAACCAAATAGGATGAGACAAAATAGAAAACTTCCCAAAAAACATGCACAAGCTATTGATAAGGGAAAGGCAAAACAAGAGCCCAAAACGGTAATCAAACCAGAGTGGAGAAAGAAAGAAGAAAGGAAATCGTGTCTCCTTGGACTGAAGGAGACTACTCCTCTATTGCACTAAGCAACTCCAGGTAGCACATCCTCAGGGGGAGCAATCTTAAAGTTTTATTTTAATGCTCCTATGTATTTGTTTGGTTATCTAAGGATGAAAGGCAAGTAGTCGGGGGAGTTGTCGTATAGTTGTCAAAGTGTGTTTCAGTTCATGTAGTTGTTTGTGGAGGTACCATGAAGGGTGGTGATTAAATTGAGAGTTTTCACCATTGGTAGTATTGCTATATGTCAGTGTTGTACTTTTTGATGGTTCTTACTGCCATTGTTCAAAGTTATGGATTATAACAGTTTTGATAATTTGGTTTAGTGAAAGAGATGTTAAAAAAGTTCACAATGGAGGATTGTAAGCCAGCTAGCACTCCCATGACGATAGGTTGCAAGTTGAGCAAGGATGACAAATCTCCACCTATTGATCAAACCATGTACAAATCTATGATTGGGAGCTTACTGTACCTGACAGCTACTAGACTAGATATTTTGTAGGCAGTATGCATGGTAGCATGATTTTAGGCTAATCCCAAGGAGACTCATGTGACAACAGTGAAGAGGATTCTTCGGTACCTCAAGGGTACTATGGAGTATGGGTTATGGTATCCGAAAGGTAAATACTTCACCCTTATTTCATATTCAGATGCAGATTGGGCAGGAGGTGTCGATGACAGAAAGAGTACCAGTGGAGGTGCATTCTATCTTGGAGACAGATTGGTCGCATGGCACAGTAAGAAACAAGAGTCAGTTTCTTTATCGACAACAGAGGTAGAATATATTGCAGCGACAACATGTTGTACGCAGGTATTGTGGAAACCCACTTGGATCCTCCCTCTATAAGTATCACTTTTTGAAGGAGAAAGTTGCGAAAGGTGAGGTTAAGTTGGATTTTGTTCCAACTACAGAGCAAGTAGCAGATATCTTCACAAAACCATTGCCCAAGGAATTTTTTGAGTACCTTCGCAATAAATTGGGAGTGGTCACACTTCCCAAGAATTGACTAGCTACGGGGATCACATTCTCAGGGGGAGCATTTAAGTATTTGATTATCTTTTTGCTCATGTTCATGATTTTTGCTAAGTGTAATAAATTTTGCCTGAGAATGTTGTGCATGGACTCAAGGGGAGTCTACAGTAGCCCTTTGGTATTATTGTCAAAGGGGGAGAAGAGTTACAAGAAATTGCACATGTGTTGCCAACAATTCCAAAGGGGGAGATTGTTGAGCAAGGTGCAACAACAATATTGTCATTGTTGTCAACATAGTCAGATAGATCTGTTGATGCAGTGGATAGGAAGTTCAAAAGCTATTCAGATGCAGAAGACAGGAGTTCAAAGGTTATTCAGAGTATGTACAATTATTTTCCAAGAAGACCGAAGTGGCCCATATGCAAAAGATCAAAGAAAAAGACAAGTAAGAAAAGTGTCACGATATCGTGACATATACAACAGGCAAGAAAAACTATCATGATTTCGCGACATGTTGGAAGAGAGAGAAAAAGTAGGAAAAACTGTCACGATTTCATGACATGTTGGAAGAGAGAAAAATAGGAAAAACTATCACGATTTCATGACATGTTGGAAGAGAGAGAGAAAGCAGGAAAAACTATCACGATTTCGTGACATGTTGGAAGAGAGAGAGAAAGTGGAAAAACTGTCATGATTTCATGACATGTTGGAAGAGAAAAAGGCAAGTGGAAAAATTGTCGCGATTTCGTGACATGTTGGAAGAGAAAGAGAAAGTAGGAAAAAGTGTCACGATTTCGCGACATGTTGAAGAAAGAGAGAAAGTAAGGAAAAGTGTCACGATTTCGACATGTCACATTTTCACGACTAAAATAGGAGAGAGAAAGTAAGTTTGAAAAGTGTCACGATTTCGCGACATGTCGCATTTTCATGACTAAAATATGAGAGAGAAAGTAAGTTTGAAAAGTGTCATGATTTCGTGACATGTCGCATTTTCATGACTAAAATAGGAGAGAGAAAGTAAGTTTGAAAAGTGTCACGATTTCGTGACATGTCGCATTTTCGTGACTAAAATAGGAGAGAGAAAGTAAGTTTGAAAAGTGTCACGATTTCGCGACATGTCGCATTTTCATGACAAAAGAAAGAGAGAAAGTGTATGGAAGAAAAAGTGTCATGATTTCATGACAAAAGTAGAGAAGAAGACTTCGAAGGTAGAAGTGTCACGATTTCATGACAAAAGCAAAGAAGTAAAGTACGAAAGCAGAAGTGTCACGATTTCGTGACAAAAGCAAAGAAGAAGACTTCGAAGGCAGAAGTGTCACGATTTCGTGACAAAAGCAAAGAAGCTAAGTACGAAAGTAGAAGTGTCATGATTTCGTGACAAAAGCTAAGTTGAAGACTACGGAGCAGAAGTGTCATGATATCATGACAAAAGCAAAGTCAAAGTCTATGGAAGGAAGTGTCATGATATCACGACAAAAGCAAAGACGAAGTATATGGAGGTGAAAATGTCACGATATCATGACAAAAGAAAAGATGAAGTCTATGGAGGTAGAAATGTCATGATATCATGACAAAATAATAGAGAAAGCATACGGAGGTGAAAGTGTCATGATATCGTGACATGTATTTTCATGGCAACAACAACAAAAGAAGCTACAGAGGTAGAAATGTCATGATTTCGTGATAGGTCGTAAATGCGCAAGTCAAGAAGGAGAACCCAACTGAAATGAGAAGTATGATAATGGACGATTAAATTTAGGGTTTATAGTTTTTTTGAAAGTTTTGTTATTTTGGATGGATCGACTAAGATTAGGATTTACAAAAGCTGACTAAGATTAGGGTTTTCATCATAAAAAATATTGTTATAAAAGGAGGGTTGTTTGGAGAATTGAGTAGATTGTGGAATGTGTGTGAAATACGGTCATTGTGCGTAGAGAGCAAGTCATGTCGAATCATGCTAAGTGCAAAATTTGCAAAGAGAGCAGAGTGTGCAAAAGGGAGAAGATGATCGTGAAGTTTGACTGTAATGAAGCAGAGTGTGCGAAGTGATTGTGTAGAGAGAGCAGAGTGCATAGAGAATGCAAAGGTGAAGAAGACCAGTCAGGGTCTTGCAAAAGCAAAGGTATCTTATTGTCAAACTTATAGATTCAAATTGAAGTCTAGGTTGCAGCTTGGCATCAGGGGTTGGTGCTCCTTTCTATTGGTGCAGATAAATCAGGGGTTGGTGCTCCTTCTAGTTGGTGCTGGTAAATCAGGGGTTGGTGCTCCTTTCTGTTGGTGCAGGATAATGGGGGTTGGTGCTCCTTTTTGGTGGTGGGGGGGTTTTTATTAGATAAATCAGGGGTTGGTGCTCCTTCCAGGTGGTGCTGGTAAATTGATTGTAAAGTTGGTGCTTTGCAAAGGCTGGATTTGGATGGTAGTCCAAGCAATCAATTTTTGAGGAGTAGCCACATTGGTGAACCTCGTTAAATCTTGTGTTGTGTGATGCTCTTTTGTTATACTTGTTGTATCTAGTAATAAGTTTTAATTGCTGCGGTATTAAGAGCTATAAATTCAAGTTTAAAGAGCTACACTGATTCACCCCCCCTCTCAGTGTCATTGTAAGACTAACAAAAAGGACTTAGTTTGGATAAAAAATTTAATTCCAAAAATTTTAGTCTTTTCATGGGTAGTTATCCAATGAAGAATTCTAACCATTGATAATATGATAAGTAAAGGTATTTGTATCACTAATCATTGTTATCTATGTCAGAATAATTGGGAGACCATTTATCACATTATACTTGAGTACCCTTTTTCCTTGACTGTCCTACATGGGGTTTTTTATGCCTTTAATATTTCATGGGTTAAACGAGCCATTGTACTTGATTTATTTGTCCAGTGGCCTTTCCCCTTTTCAAGCCAAAGACTTAGATACATGTGGAAAATTTGTCTCAATCACTATATTTGGTAGGTGTGGTTAGAAAGGAACCATAGAGTCTTTAATGAGTCTATCCATGATCATCAAACTATCATTGCCAGGATCCTATCCTTTGCCAATGAGAATGTGAACATTATCCCTTTTGATAGCTATAAACCTCATCTACATGAGACCACGATTGTTCAATATTTAAGCTTAACCTTGTTAGATGAGTCTATTCCTAGGGTAGTCAACCCTAGAGCCAATGTTAAGTGGTATCCAACTCCTACGGGTTTGTTTAAGCTTAATTTTGATGGAATAGCTAAGGAAAATCCTGGCAGATCAAGCACTGGTGGCATTGTACGAGATCATAATGGGAATATGATGCTTGCATTTTCCAAATATTTGGGAACAAGTACGAAAAATGAAGCTAAAGCTAGAGCTATGTGGAGAGGCCTTCAAATGAATCAAGACTTAGAAGGAAATTTGATCATAGAAGGAGACTCTATGCATGTTATAAATCTCCTCAATAATTGGAAAACACCTCCTTGGAGGATTAAAACAATTGTTGAAGAGGCTAGGATCCTTTTCTAGGGAAGACAAGATAGAAAGGATCAACATGTATTTCGGGAAGCTAACAAAATTGTTGATAAGCTAGCCAATTTGGGTGTTGATGGTGACAGACTTTTCAAATGGGAACACGGTGTCCCGAGTGAAGTAGAGGAGCTTATTCAATAAGAATTCCAAGAATGATAGTTGAATTTACCAAGTAAGGAACTGTAAGTTCAAAGGCTAGTAGTATTCCCGTATCTTTTTTGAATTGGACTCAATAAAAATTATCTGAGCTATCAATATTCATGGATGCTGCTTGGAAATGCCACAAAGACTAATGGGGATAGTCACATGTTAGATAACATGGCTCCTAGTCATCTTAGTAATTTAAGGTTGGTTGATAATCATAGGGAAGGAAAGAAACGACAATATAAGACTTCGAACCAAAGCCACATGGATCACCAGATAGCCACCACCATAAATCTAGCCAACAGGTTCACTTCTCCAAGGCTGATTGGCAAAGATAGTATGTGGTACCAAAGCATGTCATATAGGGAAGAAAGCAATTACCAAAGAATTATTAAGAGTAACTATCAATACAAATCTTGTGGGAGTTTTTTTAGTACTCTACTATGTGTGTCTGTAGATTTTTGTTTCTCCATTGTCTCAAGGAAGGGATCCGTGTCTGTTTATTTTTTTGTAATTATGATGCATGTGTGTTTTATTAGGGTATACCCAAAATGTTGTATGGGAAGTTTCCTTTTGATAATAGGCTATGTGCCTTACCATATGTAATGGTTTTTACGGCATGTATATTTTACATATATAGGATTCTTAGTAAGGATATGTTCATCAACAGCCCTGGGCTGATTTTTGTAAAAGGTTTTGGTTCAACATGTAAAACCCGGTATTAATGCTATAGTATCTTATTTGACAAAAAAATTAAATGTATAATTTCATTAAAAAACCAGTCTATTTTATCATGAAGTATCTAAATAAATTTAGGTATTTTGTTTCTTAAATCAAGACTCTAGTGTATGTTGTACATCCAAATATCTAAAACTTCATAATTCAAGGAGAACATGGTGATAAGAGTGTTGTATGGGTGACTAAAATTCATGCGGGTTACTTAGGTGAAAGCTCGTTAGGACCCTCCTAACATGTCCTAATTACTTATATTATTTATTCATTATATTCTAGGGTCACAACCCTTCACTCTTACAACTATTAGACTAGGTATTTAAATTCAATCCACATATGATAATAAGGCATCATTGAACAAATATATAAATTAATTCTATTGTGGGTTTTCTACCTTACAATAAAAAAGCAATTCAATATAAAAAATGATCCTGCTTCCCGCACCATTTAGTTTCATACCATCTATATCAGAGCTAGATCAAGGAGCAAATTCACCATTAAAATTTTTTCCCACTACACATTTTAGCCAGTCCACATTCGCGAGGATGCAAACAACATTCATGCTTCACGGATCCATGTCAAAATCCTTGTAGAAAATTAAACCTTCTCCTAAGGTACGAATTAAGTTGTCTTACACCCAAATTTCTCGACCTTTCGCGTGGTGACCGGTGGATGTTTTGAAAAAGCTAAAATCTTCAATGCAGCATCAAGGTTTTCAATGTCCTAAACGCAAAGGAAAAAAATTAAAATTAATTTTTTATTTTTTATTTTTTGCTCACCTGTACCAAGTCATATTGATCATTACCTACACCAACCGCAATGGCTGAAGGATGATGATCACTGGATTCCATTCATGAGAAACACGAAAGGCTCGTTGAAGAAGTTCAATAGGAAAAAGAGGAGAATACCCGTACAACAAGAGAACTCTTCGAGAAAATATTTGCAATGGATGTTAAACTTGATGCCATCAGTCAAAATCAAGGAACAACACATGCAAATTCACCCAACCACAGGTCATAAAACCGAGCAATATTAGGAGGTCCATAAACATCCATTCTACCACAGAAGACCAAATTAGACTTCCCAAAATTTTAAGGAAGAGACCCTACAAACTGGATCTACTGAGCAGATCAATATTTCTCACTAAATAAAATTCCAGAAATGCAAAAAGTGCATATCGCCTCCTTCCACTTGGAAAACGATGCCATCTAATGGTACCAATGGTTTGAGAAAACTAACGGCACTCCAATGTGGTCAACCTTTACACATAATCTATTAGTGCGATTTGGCCCTAGCAAGTTTCAAAGCTTTACAGGGGCCCTCACTAAATTATGCCAAACCACAACGGTAAGCGAATACCAAGCAGAATTTGAAAGGCTAGCTAATCAAACATTTGTATTAGACGCTGCCTTCTTTCAAGACTATTTTGTCAACGGATTAAAAGAAGAAATTCGAATATAGGTGCAAATGTATAACCATACAAACATGTTAGAGACCATCGACTTGGCAAGATTAGTGGAGGACAAAATTAAGGCATGGAATCGGTTCACAAAACCAACTTGGGGGAAACCATAAAATACTTATACCAACCCCAAACCAATGCAAAATGGACGAAACCAAAACTCCTACACAGCCCCCAAAATTAACCCCGCTCTACCAATTAAGCGTCTAAGTTTCAAGGAAATGAAGGAAATACAAGCTAAGGGTCTTTGCTACCATTGTGATGATAAATTTGACAGAAATCATAAATGTGCCTCACAAAAATTATATATTCTAGATGCCACTGAGGAAGGGAATTCTACTGAAGAGGAACCTGAACTCGAAGTAGAGGTATTATCCAACACACTTGAAAGTGACGAAGAAAATGCACCAAAGGTTTCCTTCAATGCTCTTGCCAAATTTTTTGCCCGTCAAACAATGCGAGTTAAAGGGTATTTTAAGAAACAAAACCTTACAGTTCTCCTAGATTCTGGTAGCACGCACAATTTTATCGATCCAAAGGTGGCTAAACAAGCAAATTGTTTTATATACCCTTGCAATAACTTCGAAGTGATGATTGAAAATGATAGAAAAATTGCATGCAAAGGAAAATGCAAAAATATAAAACTAATTATGGGGGTTTATAACATGAAAGGTGACATGTACGTCCTACCCCTAGGTGGGTGCGACATTGTACTAGGCATACAATGGTTATGAACCTTGGGCGTAGTCCAATGGGAATTTGATGAACTATGGATGAAATTCATAGCAAAGAACCAAACCTATATTATCCAAGGCCTAAAATCATGACCTTCCCAAATCATCAGCTCGCATAGAATGGATAAAATTATTCGAAGAGGAAACAAAGGAATGGTCACCCAATTATTTTCAATTCAACCTAGTCAAAAAGAAGACAAGACACTAGAGTTACAAAATATTTTAGACCACCATAAGGCAGTATTCAATGAACCAAAAGGACTACCTCCACAATGAAGTCACGATCACACTATTCCACTATTTCTAGGGCATCACCCTCCTAATATTAGACCTTATCATTATCCATACCTCCAAAATACCGAAATAGAGAAATTAGTACAAGAGCTTCTTAAGGCATGAGTCATTAGACCTAGCAAAAGCCCTTACTCTCCAATTATTTTAATTAGAAAAAAGTATGGTTCATGGCGTTTATGTGTCGATTTTTGAGCGCTTAATAAAATGACCATCAAAGATAAATTTCCTAGTCCGGTCATAGACGAGCTATTAGATGAACTCCACCAGGCAGCTTATTTTTCCAAGTTAGACTTACGGTCAGGCTACCACCAAATACGAGTCAATGAAAAGGATATTCCTAAGACGGCCTTTCGCACTCACAAAGGGCACTACGAATTCTTGGTGATGCCATTTGGCCTGACCAATGCTCCTTCTACCTTTCAAAGTCTAATGAATAAGGTATTTCACCCTTTTCTTAGTAAATTTATATTATTTTTTTTTATGACATTTTGATTTATAGCAAAACATGGGAAGAACATTTGGACCATGTTAGACAAGCGTTCCAAATCTTGGAGGAAAATCAACTTTATGCAAAAATATCATAGTGTTCCTTTGGAAAACAAGAAGTTGAATACTTAGGGCATATTGTCTCAAAGGAAGGAGTTATGGTAGATCCTTCCAAAATTGAGGAAGTGAAAAATTGACCTATTCCAAAAACCTTAAAATCTCTATGTGGGTTTCTTGGACTAACGGGATATTATAGAAAATTTGTCCAAAATTATGGTAAAATCGCTGCTCCTATAACAATATTACTTAAGAAAAATGCTTTCAAATGGTCGTCTAAAGCGGATGAGGCCTTTATCACCTTGAAAACTATAATGTGTACCACCCCTATTCTAGCCATGCCCAACTTTTCTAAACCGTTCGTCATTGAAAGTGATGCTTCAAGAATAGGAATGGGAGTCATACTCATGCAGGATGAAAGGCCTCTAGATTTTATAAGCAAAGCATTTTATCCTAAGAATTTAGCTCACTCTACGTATGAAAAAGAGATGTTGGCGATTGTCCATGCTATTCAACATTGGAGGCCTTACATTATTGGCCAACATTTCATTATACACATTGACCATCATAGCTTGAAGTATTTTTTGGAACAAAGGACTAATACCCCGGAACAACAAAAATGGGTTACTAAACTTCTTGGCTATGATTATGAAATTACATATAAAAATGGAAAGGACAACATGGCAACCGATGCACTTTCTAGAAAATTTGAAGATATGCCTCAAGTCCATGCTTTTTCCTCCCTTATTCCTAAATGGGTAGATGAGGTGCATGAAGAATGGATAAATGATCCTACTATCCATGCCTTAATTCAACAACTTCAACATAATCCTAGTAGCAAAACTCCATACACTTGGAAGGACAATATATTAAGATACAAAGGGAGGATGGTCCTCACCCCCAATTCAAATTATCATGAAAATCTTCTTCATGAGTTACATACCTCACCCACTATAGGCCACTCGGGGTTCTTAAAAACCTATAAAAGAGCCACTACCTCCTTCTATTGGGTAGGAATGAAAAATTACATCAAAAACTTTGTAAAAGAATGTGAAGTTTGCCAAAGACAAAATGGGGAGACCCTCACTATTCCATGATTACTTCAACCTCTTCCTATACCCACCAAAACATGGGAAGATATTTCTATGGACTTTATTGAAGGATTACCAAAATCAGGAGGAAAAACAACCATTTTCATAGTCATTGATCGTTTATCTAAATATGCCCATTTTTGTTTCGTGGCTCATCCTTATACCGCTAGCACTATAGCCCACCTCTTCCTAGATAACATCTTTAAATTACATGGTATGCCCTCCACAATTGTTAGTGACCATGACCCAACTTTCACTAGCACCTTTTGGAAGGAATTTTTCAAATTACAAGGTACTCAACTTCATATGAGCTCCGCTTACCATCCTCAAACCAATGGCCAAACAGAAGTTGTAAATAAATGCTTGGAAACATACCTTCGATTTTTTATTTCTACTCCATTGGGTAAAGTTGCTTTCACTAGTGGAATGGTGGTATAACACTTCATACCATATGTCCATAAAAATTACTCCTTATGAAGCACTATATGGTCAAACACCACCATCCTTCACTTCCTATATTCTAGGGACTATAGAAGTCCATGCGGTGGAAATGGAACTTGCTAATAGAGATGACATACTATGAATCCTAAAAGAGAACCTACACACCACACAACATCACATGAAGCAGCAAGCCGATCAACATAGAATCGAACGTAGTTTCCACGAGGGTGATATGGTTTTCTTATGTCTCCAACCTTACCGTCAATCCTCTCTTAAACAAAAAGGTTCTCAGAAGTTAGAACCCAAATTTTATGGGTCGTATAAAGTTCTCCAACGTATTGGGACCATTTCTTACAAACTAGAGCTTCCTCCCTCTTCCAAACTTCACCCCGTATTTCATGTATCTTGCCTTAAGCTCGCAGTGGGAGCCCATATCATGACACAACCCACTCTCCTTGAATTCTTTGATGATGGAGTACTTCTAGTCGAGCCAGAAGCTATCTTGTATCGTTGCTCTCATCACCTTCGTACTCGCAATATCATGAAAGTTTTAATCCATTGGAAAGGTCTACCTTTAGAAGATGCAACGTGGGAAAATTTTCAAGATATCTAGCAGCAATTTCCAAATTTCCAGCTTTGAGGACAAAGCTCCTTTAAGGGGGGTGGCATGTTAGGACCCTCCTAACATTTCCTAATTACTTATATTATTTATTCATTATATTCTAGGGTCACAACCCTTCACTCTTACAACTATTAGACTAGGTATTTAAATGCAATCCACATATGATAATAAGGCATCATCGAACAAATATATAAATTAAGTCTATTGTGGGTTTTCTACCTTACAATAAAAAAGCGATTCAATATAAAAAATGATCCTGCTTCCTGCACCATTTAGTTTCATAACAAAAGCCTTCAAAATAAGTGCATTCATGGGCTTCTTAAAAAATCCCCTATTTTTAAAATTTACAATCTCCTCTTTAATTTATTAAACCCCTTGTGGTAAACCCCTATATAATAAATAATAACCCCTTTTCAAAACTTACCATTTTGTCGAAAATAATTTGAATCAATTTTTAATATCCCTTGGTAGTTTTACCATTTTATCAATGTATATCCATTGAGCATGTTTGACTCCATTGAACTATCAAGTCTTTATGAGCATAACAAAAATTAGTGGTTTGAGCTCTAACTTGAGAGGGTGAAAGTTAGGTTGTAACCATCCATCCCATTTTCAAATTTTATATACTCCATTGGATGGTAATGGAATGGTACCATTACTGAGATCATCTTTGTGGTGTTGTTGAGTACAAAAAACCTACTATTGTAAGTAATGTACATATCAAATTGCACATAATGAAATGGTTCTTTTCCTAAATTATCATTGTTGTCATTTTCTTGTGGCTTGTTTTGTTTGATTTGTTTGCTCTATTGTTGGGAATAAAATCTATACTACAACATTATAATCAATCACTAGAAATCATTTGAATTTACCCCTTAAAATAATAATTATAATTTAAAAATAATAAAAAAATACAAAAAAAACTTAAATTGGCACTATGTTTTAGCATAAAAGGGGTCTACCCCAACCCTATTATATTTATTTGAATTAGACATTTAGATTAATTCATCAATAAGGTGATCCCACACATTAAATAAAGCTCTTGTTTGAACAAAAAACAAAGAAACATTCATCCAGTTTAGCTAAGTCTACTTCCATGACCAATAAGTAACACATCCATCTACAAGAAAAATAATTTTAAATGTCTCATATACCTTTTTTCATGATATTATTACAACCTAAAGGAAAGGTATTTTAAATAAATGTGTCATAAATGTTCATTGCAACATGAAAAACAATCATACAAAATCAAAGTAAATCATGTTTACATAACAATCTCCTTGTAAGGAAGATTATACTTGGCACAAGATGTTAGGCAACTTTAGTCATGAGTATCTCATTTATACTCCATGCCAATTCCTCCATTTGTTACACCTTAGAAATAGTTATGGAATTGTCACATACCTTCCTCTTTTGCCATATCCAAAAAAGATAAGTGATTTTCAAGGATGAGATGATAGAGGATGATATAATAGTTCTTCAAAGTAGAGGGTTAATATTAAGTTCCATAGATATTGACAAGGTCTTTCACATATTCAAAATTGGACCAAGTGGAAGTGAGGAGTGATTCAAATTACTCCATGCAAATTTCTCCTTGACTTTTCTTCCAAAACAATTTTCCCCATCATCTTCTCTAATTTAGAAATCAAGGATAAAATAATGGATGGTGGCCATTGGTTTAGGGGTAAAGATACATTATATTTAAGACCATGGAGTGAGGATTTTTCTATGGATATGGACTATTTAAAGGCTTCTACTATGGATTAGCCTCCTTATTAGCTTATCAATAAGGAGGTATTAAAAAATATTAGCACTACTCTAAGGGAGTTAATCTAGAAGGGACCAACTACTAAGGAGAGAAGGCATGTTGTATACACTCAAATATGTGTTGCCATAGATATTTGAAAACATTTACTATAGTCCATTAGAATTAATTCTAAATCAAGAGAATGGGATCAACAACTAGATCATGAGAATATTGCATTATGATGTAACAAATGTTATGAGACAAGACACATGGCAAGAGATTGCAAAGTGAAAATGATGGAGAGAGAAATGGAAAATATTAGGCATGAGAAAAAATTCAATATGAAACAAGAAGATCATATCATAGTAGAAGCTCAATCAAATCAAATATTTTCCACTCCTAATGAAGTGGCAAAAAACACCTCTACATCATCAAATGACATAGGTCATTATAGGTTACTCGATTGAACCGTTTGATGAAAAAATGATACAAGGGATGAGGAAGTAGAAATGTGTAAGTTCAAATTTAAAAGGATTTAAAGGAGTAAAGGAAGATGGTAAGGAAAATTTTAAAGCAAATGACATGAAAGAGATCAAGTTTCCTTGAAAGAGGTCAAGGATAAACAAGGTAAATTTTCATTTTTCTTAAGTAGCATAAAATTCTCTCCTTACAATAAAAATGAAAGTAGTACAAAGTGTATTAGAAAATATTTGGAAGATGGGGGTTTGTGTGGAAGTTTCTTCCATAGGAGCTTCAAGGGGTATTCCAACAATATGGGACCAACTCAAATGGAAAGGACAATTGCTAAAAGCAAAAAGTAATTGGATTGTTAGACTATTTTGTATGAAATAAGAAAACATAAAAGTTGGGATAATAAATATTTATGCTCCAACTATAGTTACTCCTTATGAAATATGTGGAAGGACCTCAACATATTTTCATCAAATATAATGATGATTCATAATTGTGACCTATGTATTCTTGGGGGTGACTTCAACATAGCTCTATCTCCTTTAGAAAATAAATGTGGTACTCCTGGATGGTCTAAATCAATACAATATTTTGATTCATTTGATAATTCAAATGATCATTGGGATGCCATTCCTTCTAGTTTTTAATATACATGGGATAATAAATGCCTTGGAAAAACTCATATAGTAGAAATATTGGATAGATTTTTGTTATCCAACATGGTTGCAAATAGAATATACAATATTTTCATATATTTTATTGTGATTAGGATTAGATCATAAACCCATTCTTTTAACTTGTGGTTTACCCAATAATGGTCAAATATGGTTATGTTATGTTGGGATGAAGCAAATTTTGAATGATCATGTATGTACATGTTTATTCAAAAGATGAAATATCTTAAGGGGAAAATGAATATTTGGAATGCTAAATATTTTTGTAATATATTTAAAGAAAATAAGGAAATTGAATCCAAGCTCAAAACATTACAAGAGATATTAGAAATCAATGGAATGAACTAGGATTTTTATGTGTAAGAAAAATAATTATTTTTTTATTATCATAATGCATTGAAAAAAAAGTCATATTGGTTCCAAAAATCTAGGGACAAATAGATCAAGGAAGGAGATAGAAAAACCAAATTATTTCATGCTATGGCAAAAATATTTTTGTTTCTTTTAATCACATCAAAAAATATTTTAACTCTAGATGGAAGAAACATTGAGGAAGAAAAATATATCATGAAGGAAGCAATTAATTATTTAAAAAATATTTTGTTAGATGTTGGACAAGATAAGAAGGAACAAGGTAAGCTTTTACAAAATATTCCATCAATCATCACAAAAGGATAAAATGAAAGCATGATGAGGAACACATATATGGAAGAGCTACATGAGGCATTTTTCTTTTTCCATCTTAACAAGGAACATGACCTCAATAGATTTCTTGCAATTTTCATTCAAATTTTTGTGTTTTATTAAAGAGTGATATGTTGGCTATGGTTGAAGATGCTTGGAAAAAGGAAGACCATAATAAATAAGATAAAATATCACCTTCATTATATTGGTTCCTATGGAAAAGAGGGTAAAATTTTTATTAACTCAACAAAACATCCAAGATACAAAGAAAAGAAAAAGTTATTCAGACATATCAACTCTCAATAAAGAAGAGAGAGATTGAGAGCAATCAGAAGAAAGTTGAGACCAATTCTAAACATCCCAACCATCCTGAAAATCAGAAACCCATTTAGCTAACAAATCCGCTACCCCATTCCACTCTTGAGGATTATGCACAAAATAAATGAACTCCAAGTGAGCAGAGATATTGAGAATTTTATGAGAAATCCAACTCAACCGCCAACTCCCATGAAGACTATCCCCAAAATTCAACAAATTTATAACAATATGAGAATCAGATTCACAAACAATCTGACACCAAACCAAAGCATACCCTTGATCCAAAACATATAAAATCGCAAGGAATTCCATGAAGTTATTAGAATGATATCCCTTAAAGCAAGAGAAAAAAATCGGACAATACCACTACTGTCTCGTCCCACACCACCAATACCAGCATTACCCGGATTACCCCAGGAAGATCCATCTATATTAATCTTCAGCACTCTTGGAGGAGGCATATTCCATTTACCAGCCCTCCGCACCTGATTACTCTGACCCATCCGTATACAAGAGACATTAGGACCAAGACCATTAACCAACAAACCTAATATTTCTATGATCTAACGTTCCACTTGGTCCACGGGAGAAAATTATATTGGTTCCTATGAAAGAAGTGGTAATATTTTTGATAATTTTTGTGCAATAATCCTTTGTAATATGATTTATAATATCATTTCAAAAATTTGAAAAGCATTTTTTCTACTCATATATTATTTAGTGATATCATGGAGTTCAAATAAATATTATCATGCTATGAGAATTATATTGAAATGTTATTTAATACTATAAAATTATACATTTTTATTATTAACATTCCCCTAGATTTAAAAGAAATTATTATGGATATTTTAGGGTTTAAAATTTAAAAATGTTCCATCAATCTGCTTGTATTCTTATATCTCATAATGGAACAAAATTAGATATTTGGAACTCATGTTTAAATTAAATTAATGCTTGTTTTCCAAGTTGGAAATATAATTTCTTAACCATAATAGGAAGGCTACAACTCATATAGACTAGATTACAATACATTTATATTTATATGATGTCATTTTTGAGATTGACAATAGGTATATCATCACAACTTTGATAAAATTCAAAGAGAATTTTACTATAAAGGTTGTGAGTAAAAAATTAGCTTTCCTCTTTGTGAGTAGTAGAGGGATTAGAAAGGAAAGAATATTAGAGAGGTAGGATTGCAAAATTTTAATCTTATGATTTTGGTCATAGGAACAAAACTTGGTTGTAGATTATTCAAAGATCAAGGAAAGAGTTGGAAAAAAATATTATTTTAAAATATATAGTTTATTTTATTGCAATGAAATTATTTAAGAAATTAATCATATCGAAAGTATCACCAACATGAAACTTCATGTTAGATAGTTTGCGATTGATCAAGAAACATATTATATAGTTATTTAATGAGGGGGATTATGAAATTTTTTATTTGATGTTTGGTTGAAACCTTATTCTCTTATCTTTGATTCAAAATAGCAACCATTGGCTTGGGCATATCTAGCTTGTAAATATTCAATGGCCAAAGATTATAATAATGTGAGCAACAACTCTAGATCATCAATTTCTATTATTAATCTAGTCGAAAAGGAACTCAAAAAAATAGTAATGAGTTCTAAAAAATGCTACAAAATTTTCTTTTGCCTAAGTTTACAGGAAAGGATGAGTTGTTTTAAAATCTATAAAAATATGGTGAATATCAATCAAGTTGGGATATGAAGATTTTGAGTAATCAAAATTTTCTACTCCCAAATATTTCACTTGGAAGAATTTTTGGTCACTACATGCTCTTCCTAAGGCCTTAGAATTCCTTTTAATATCATTTCAAAATATTATTCTTATAAGAGTCTCCAAAAAAGAGGATATTATGGACCTTTCACATGTGTCTTATGTGAGAAGAATTTAGGAATATCAAAGTATTTACTTTTTTATTGTCTCTTTGCTCACACCGTTTGGGTTGCTTTTTAAAAAATACTCAAATATATTAGGTAGCTCCATTAACATTAAAAAAGAGTATAAAATTTTGGATTAAATATATCAAAGCTAAATTATTATGCATTCTATGGAGGATTGGTCCTCCCATTAGTTGTTTTTTTTTTTTGAATTTAAATGGTGGAATCGGTAGCCGCAACGAATCCGGGCAGGTTGTCTAGCTTTTATGGCCACCACAATATTCTGCGCTATCCACCCTAGAATCCGCAACATAGATCTTCACACAGTCTGCCCCTATAACCACCATGCCACAATCATTATAAACCTTTTACGCCGTTGAAAGCACCAGGAAAGGGACAAGCGTTCAGTCCGACAAGGCCCGAGATTTGAACCTTGGACCTCGTCCTCCCATTAGTTGTTGGAATTGAAAAATATAATATTATTTTTAAATATAAATCTCAAAATCATGCCTAACTTTGGAACCGTATTATTTCTTCTCATACAACATGTTTAGATATGTGTCATTTATCATAAGGAGTTTCAAGTTCTAAAAAAAATATGCTACCCCATTGTATAAAATTTTTTAATATACATGGAAGGGTGATCTATGAGAATGAAATTAAAATAAAATATTTTCTTTGATATTTTTTAAATGAAAATATTTAGAAATTGGGTTTATCAAAATTAAATTGATGGTGTTTCAAAAGAAACCTAAGAATTTTTTTTAGAGGTGGTGTTTCTCAAATACAAAATTATCTTCCCTTTCTATGGAAATTTAATCAACAACTTTATATAGAACTATGCAAAGGCCATAGCACTTTTTAAAAATAGTCAAAATTACAATTGAAAAAAGAGAAATAAATTTTAATTAAGTGGATTCACAAATCATCATTAATTCTATTGACAAAAATAAATAAATAAATTTATAAATACTATAATATATATATATATATAAGAGAAAAAAATGAGACTTACCTTGCTAAAAAGAAAAATAATATATAGTTTAACTAACACTATAAAAAATGTAATATTTTAATAAAAGTAACCCAATAAGACAAGGTTACCCTCTTGCTCATTTTTTGTATGTTTTGGCTACTGATGCTCTTGGTTATCTTCTTCATAAGGCTGATCATGATGGCCTCATTTAGGGTATTAAGATTCCTGGGGATAAGCATGCTCTTAAATCTCATTTTTCTGATTATTCATTTCTTTTTCTTAAAAATACCCAAGATGTGGAAATGGCTAAAGAGATTGTTCAATTGTTTTGTGATGTCTCTAGTTCTTGTATTAACGATTTTAAAAGTGGAGTCTTCTATAACTCTTCCTATCCTCATGGATGCAAATTATTAATTGAGTGTAAGATCATACCTCATGGTATGATTGTGCATTATTTTGGAATTCATTTTGGGATTAATATCTCTCCTAAGGATATGCAAAATTGGGCTATGGAAAGACTTAAAAAAAATTAATGCTTGGCCAGCTTGGTTTCTTTCCTTAGTAGGAAGAATTCAAGTTGTGAATAATATTATGGAAGCCTCTCATGTTTATTACTTATCTTGTTGGGTGGCCCAAGGTAGCCTATAACAAATTAACTTAATCCATTTATAAATTTTTATGGACTAAGTGGGATGGGGAGGTGGATATGACATCCATCTCTTGAAAACTTTGTACTCAACCTAAGACTTTAGAATGTCTAGCATAATTGATCCCCTTACCCATAGAAAAATTTTAGCTGCAAAATGGGTTGCTAGAGCCATTATTGGTGATGAAAATTAGAAACACCTATTTTTTAATAGAATCTCTCTAGCCAATCATAAATGGAAAGAAACCCCTTTGGAGGATAAGGTCCTTAATACACCTTACTTTACAGCTAAAGGATCTATTCCAGTTACCCAAAATTAGAAAGCTTGGCAATCAGTTTCTCATTTATTGGCTTGCAAGTTTGAATCCTTAAGACATGGTCTTAACTTTGATCTAAATAGTCTTTGGTAGAATAAAATTATCCTCCATAATGATAAAACCTTATATTTATGCAATTTTATTCATGGCCTAGTTTTTTTGAAGAAAGAAATTAATGGAATTGGAGATATCTAGAATCTAGGTAGCTACTCAATTCTTATCTAGAGCCAGATCTAAAGTTATTGCTTCCTTCCCTCTAGGTTGAAAGAGTCTTATGTATTACTTGTGGCTTCCAAACCTTGTGATATCCTTATGAATTTGGGAATAACTACCCATAATATTTGGAATGACTGGAGATGGCTTAATGGTCATGAAATCTATTCTATTACTTCTAGTTGGCTATACAAAAATGTTCTGTGTACATCTTATTTAGACACTAAGCTCAATTTCAAGTGGTAGGTGATTTTTACCAATGCCCAATGGTAGTTTCTTTCTACTAAAATTTGGAAAACTCCTGTTGAATCAAAAAATCAACTTCTTGGATGGCAGATTTTGCATCAAAAACTTCTAACTTCTGAAACTTTAGCTGTGATTTTACACATTCCCCCTCAATGCAATTTTTGTAATTCTTTAGAAACTCTTATTCACTCATTTTGGTTTTGTGACATGGCTAATGTATTCTACTCTTTTATTTTTTTCTCTTTCACTAGATCTTGGAAGCTTTCTCTGCTTGGTTTTTATTATATGGATCATTACCCCAAACTCTTGGATGTTTGTAGACTCATCCTTATCAAGCACATTTGGAAGTGCAAATGCAAAAAGGTGTTTACTGGATCTACTCCTCCATGGGATATAGTTTTAGTAGACTTGACCTTTGATCTTTTATGTGGGACACATTCATTCCCAAGTCTTTGGACCTTCCAACACACATTGAGATGTTACTAAAAGACTTCATCAATTTTCTCATATGGTTCAGGATCTTTAGAAGGTCCAACAAGAAACTTCTTTTTATTCTTTGAAGACTTCAAAAGATATCATAGAAGACATACCCAAAATTTCTTCATATAATAGATTCTCCCATATATGAATGTTGATATCTGGTGTATTGCAGCAAGATATAGTTATAGTATTTTTGTTTATATTAGCTTCTATTATTATGTATATTCAATTATGGATGTTTTATTCTTGATCCACCTCATTTTGTTTTTTAGCTAGTGGTTAGTGTTAGCACCAAAATATTGTAATGTTACGGTTAATGAATTAATATAGTCTAGATTTTTCTCAAAAAAAATAACCCAATAAAAAATTGTTACAAAAGTGAATCCATAAAGAATATCATAAAAGATTTATATTCCATTGTAATTCAAAATTTCCTCTAAACAATTTTCTTGTACATAGTTGCATAATGCAATATTTTTATAGATGTACGAGTCTTCTTTTATATATAGCTTGAAAAAATCCTAAATTTCTTATTTTTGGCCATACCATTATTTCACCTACTAACCTACAAGACAATTTTTAAGGGCATTCAAATTTCTGCTTTGATTTATGTAATTTTAAGATTTTCCGCAAATTTTACTATTTCAATCAATATTTTAATGATATTGTACTAAAATTGTTTGTGCTTAGTAATTTTAGTCAATATTCTAGTGATCTCCTTATAAAATTATTTTTGCATATTGAAGATAGTAGGATTTGGAAATTCCAAGAAAAGAAATAAAATAGATGTAGAAATATGAAAGCAAGGTTGATGGGTCTTTGAAAAGAAATTTTGATGGGTATTTAAAGAAACATAAGATAATGTGAATCTTGAAGTCAAAAAGCTAAGAAACCATAATGTGGTTCAATAATTCCAAAAAATATGTAAATGCATTTGATTCATAAATTAGCGATGCCATATATCTGCCCATGTAGAGGAGTTGGAGAGCAAGTGGGTAGTTAAACCTCTCTAGTTGCTAAGAGGCCCAGGTTCAAATCTCTCGCCTCACATGTTGCGGATATGTTATGTAATGGTTCCCTCGTGGTCACACTCTGTTTACCCCTTGTGGCCACCACCAATAAAAAAAAAAAAATAGTGATGCCATATGATTGTCCCCACCATATGAACAACTTACTATTAATGAAAATTAATGAAAGTAGGATTTGGAAATTCCAAGAAACAAAATAAACATAGAAACATGAAAGAAAGGTTGATGGGTCTTTGAAAAAACCTAAGATAATGTGAATATTTAAGCAAAAAGGCTAATAAAAAATATACAACCCATCACATAAAATACTCAAATGGATGAAAATAAGTACCTGATAACAACGCCTTTCCCAACAATATCTTGTTCATAGGAAAAGAAAATTCTCTCAATTGTAAAAGTTGTGTAAGAATGCAAAAAAGGATGTAGATTCTTTTGATTTATAAATTATCCATACCACATGATTTTCCCCACCATATGAACAACTTACTATTAATGCATATTAAAAAGAGCAGGATTTAGAAATTACAATGAAAAGAAATGAAATAGATATAGAAACATGAAAGCAATATTGATGGATATTTGAAAAAATCTAAGATAATGTGATTATTGAATCTAAAAATCTAAGAAACCATAAGCAACCCATCACATAAATAAATGGATGAAAATAAGTACCTAAGAACAACCCCTTTGCCAACAGTATCTTGTTCATAGGAAAGAAAAATTTCTCTATTATAAAATTTGTGTATGAATACCAAAAAAGATGTAGATGCATTTGATTCAAAAATTTGCCATGCCATATGATTTTCCCCACTGTTAATGCAAGACAAAAAATAATATATTACAAAGAAGAGGATTTTTGAGTTCACTTTAGAAATTTAAGAATAAAGAGGAGTGAATAGTACAATACCTATTCTGAATTGAATGGATACCATAGGTCACTACCATAAGTGCTTGGTAATTGGGATTCATTTCCATATCTAGTGTGGATGGGGTTGAGTTGATGGAAGTTGCATGATATTGCAAGTGGTAATTATTAACAGATATGATTGCAAGTTATAACTGTCCACTTTTTAGAATCCCATATTAAAAAAAATAAACTCATCTTATCCTTTGTTAGGGTTTATGGTAAAATCCATTGAAAGGTTCTAGTGCCATATATGATAGGCAGAATTATTGAACCTTTCATCCATATAAATTGTTTCTAATTACTCTATAGCTACCTTTCCCAAAAAGTGGAATGCACAAAAAACCGCTTCTTAATTATAGTGACTTGATGTTTTGGAGGTCCAAATTTAATGTTCATATTGAATAGTTGTGGAATATATTTATTGGTAAAATATAAAATACAAAGGTATTTGTTGGTTACATTCGATGAGTATGGTGAATGACTTAATATTCCTTAAACATTTTAAATAATATTGTAGTTTAAATTTTTTGTGATATCATACTGCATATTAAATCAGTAAAAATTGGAAGGGATTTTAAAGTAGGCAAGTATTGTGAGTATGAGTAGGAAGCAAGTGTTAGTGTTGTGACTCTAATAAAATTTTACATATTTTTTTATTAAATATTTTACTATTGTATAATTATTTCATGCTATAAATGATATAAATATTTGGTATGTAACTCAAATATAACTCCCACCCTTTCTTCTCTAGCCTATTTTTTTACTTATAGAATCTATATCTAGGTATGAATGAATTTTAAATACCCCTCCCCTATAAGATACTTACCAATTTACTTATGATTCAAATTGATATTAAAAATACCCCTTGTATGCACTCACACAGTATTTACCACTTCCTCAAAGTGAACCCCCATGCTAAAATTTAAGAGTATGATGTTGAAATTAGACTAAAAAAGTTGATAAGAGGTAGGGCCTTATGTCAAATCTTAGCAGAGTCTACATGTCAAAATGCCAATATGTTGAATCAAAATGAACATGATACTGGGTCAAAAATGGAAACTTGGATTGAACAGTTATGATATTATTTCACTTTAGGAAGATGTTTGGATGGCTTGAATGTATCTCAAAGATGTAGATATAGATTATAGGCTAGAAAGTATGTTTTGGTTGAAAATATCTAATATCAAAAAAAACTTTGATGGGGTACTATTAATATTCTTACACCCAAAGAAAACTAAAGAAGTGTTTAAGGAGTTTCACAATGGCTTCTCAAGTGGACGCTATTCCAGATAAACTACTACAGTAAATATTTTAAGTACCAAATATTATTGGCCATCCATTTTTCAAACACATTCAAATTAGGTAGAACTTGTGATAAATGTCAAAAATTTGTTGGCAAAAGTAAATATATGGCAATGCCACTCCAAATGATAGTTGTAGAAGAACCATTCTAACAATGGAGTTTGTATTTCATTGGTATGATTAACCCAAATTCATCTATAAAACACAAATAAAATTTAATAGAAATAGATTATTTCACAAAATATATTGAGATGAAAGCTATAAAACATGTTGATTAGGATACTGTGATCAAATTTTTAGAAATATTGATCACTAGATTTAAAATTTTGGCCATTATTGTCTTAGATAATGCTAGATATTTCATAGGAGCTAAAACTATTTATTTACAAGGAAGTATGGGATATACTGGAATGCTTCATAAAATTATTACCCTTAGGGAAATGGTCTAACAGAATCTTCTAGCAATAATATGTTTAAAATAATCAAAAGGAGTATTGAATATATTCCCATAAGTTGGCATCTATTGCTAGATCAAGCATTGTGGGATTATCAGATCATGATCAAGAAGTCTCTAACAAATTCACCTTACACTTTGGTTTATGGAAAAGAAGTTGTGCTTCCAATAAAACTAGAGCTTCAGGAAATGAGATTCATAACTAAAAAATGTCTAGATGATTTGCAACCTATAGAAAAAATGATGGCAAAGCTTGTTCAATTAGAAGAAAATTTTAAATAGGCATATAAATTTTTTTGTCACCACCAAAAAGTTGTCAAACGCTGGTTTGACAAAAAAATAATGTCAAAAACATTTGAAGAAGGTGACCTGGTGCTTAAATAGGATGTGGATAGAGAAAAACATAGCTCACATGAAAATTTTGACTCAATATGGTCTGAACAATATATGATTGATTAAAATAACTTAAATGCATTTTAATTATGCCACCTAGATGACATTTTAATGCTAATTCTTGTAAATGGCTAGCTCCTAAAGCATTATGATTAAGACAAGTGTCATCCCTCACATATATATGTAATATGACACATATACACTTGTAAATATTATATTTTTTATTTTCTAATAAAATGGGGTTGTATCTGTAATTAATGTTCAAATATGGTAGATCATTCATCTATGTGGTATCTTAGGCTGCATGTCTCCTTCATTATGTTCCAACTAGATTACTAATAAAAAAGTCAATAAAATGATTAAAATTTCTTGGCACATATCACAAAGTGGTTGCTAGCTAAATGATTGTAAGAATCCATAGGCCACCCATGATCGATAAATATTTCAATTCAATTGGTTAAATGAACTACCAAGTACAATGTGTGACATTAATATTGCAACGGTTGGTAATCCCTATTGCAGGCCAAACAAGGTTAACTTATTTCCTAATTTTGTCACATGCCCGTGCATTAATTTGTCAATCTAGGGAGATTCATAAACTTGCGAAGGGTCTTGAACAAGATTGCTTACAATACCACTTGAGATGATTCTGCTAATTCTACTATTGGGGTGTGTTTTCAAAATGGTTTTCAATCATTCATGCACTCAATAATTTACGTAAGAAAATAATTAAATCTACGAAAATAAAATATTCACACATTCCTAGAAATGAACCTACTACAAATACTGGAAATAGCAATGCGGTAAATGATCCTATAAAAGCAATGAACTAATATAGAAAACATAAGAAAATTGGAGAAGAAATACTGGCTTGGAGTGGGCCCAGGCTCCAGCAGCTTCCTCCCAGCTGAACATGCACTTAGAACTCTTTAGAACTATAATATAATTATCAAAGTGTTACAATATATATCTCTTCTATATGTCTCTATATATCTCCCTATATTTCTAGAGCGATCTACGTGTGTTTATATAACACACCCGTAGAACTTCTGTTACAAAGAAGTTACAACAGTCAATTCATTCTAGACTAAACTAAGATAGTCTAGTAAATGTAATCGACATCTGCTTAAAACTGGAATTTGGTTCTAACAACAACGTGTCCATTGATTGGTTTGTGCTTTGCTTGGAATTGGTAGGACACTTTCATATGTTGGTGTGATCTCCAATTTATCTCTACATGATGTAGAGTTGGAACTGCACCAGTAGCTTTTGTCCACGTCATGCTTGTCTAGTCAACGGGCGAAGAACAGGGGTGCCTTCCCTATGAGGAAGGCACCTACGTATGTTAGGCACCTTGCCTATATGGAAGGTGTCTTGCTGTCGTTGATGCCTTCCTGGAAGAGGAAGGCACTTACCTTCTGTTGGCACCTTCCTGTGAGAGGAAGGCTCTTGTCTTCTAGTGGTGCATTCCTTATGGGAGGAATGCACTCGCCTTTTGTGAGAGGAAGGCGCTTGTATTCTAGTGGCGCCTTCCCATCGGTGCCTTCCTTATGATAGGAAGGCACTTATTTTCCTTTGGTGCCTTCCTGGAGGACAAAGGTGCTTGTATTTCCTTAGTGCCTTCCTAGAAGAGGAAGGTACCTACTTACTCTTGGCACCTTCTTGGAAGAGGAAGGCGCCTACTTACTCTTGGCGCCTTCCTGGAAGAGGAAGGTGCCTACATTCTCTATGTTGATCCCAAAAGAAACAAAGTGTCAGGTCCATAAAAAAGACTTTGACTAATCCAAATCTAACTAAACCAATTGCAATTCCACAAAACACACTGAAAAAACATAAATTAGGTAACATGCATAATTTCATCAAATAATTACATAATCATTCATAAATATATGCAATCCTTATTATATAGCCACATAATAACCAAGAAATGATGTACAAAATATGAGAATTTATGATGCTCATCATCCCCCCATGCTTAACATATGCCACACCCTCATGGCATCAAAAATGTAGGTAGTCCTGCTGACTCCTCATCATCATCATCTCTTGGTGGATCCAGTTGTACCTGTAGCCCGTGTCTACCTCCTCTGTGTGGGTGCGGCTATTGGCTATCCTCTCCTTGTTTTGGCTGCTATCGATGGTGATCTAGCCAGTGTCATCTCTACTAACTAGAATGCAGCTTCTACGGCTTGCCATAGGTTAGTGTCCAGAGGTCTAACTACTGCAAGAGGGATATCTGAATTGTCCCTCTTGGAATGAACTACTTGGGCTTTGTATAATCGGGTTGCTTCATGAGTAAGCCTAGTGGTCTCCTTTGTAATGGTAGTGGCCTCTAATTCGGGGCCATATACCCCCACCATTCAAGATACCTTCTCATCATGGAGGTTCATCCTCGGGATGACCCATAAATATCCCAAAATTGGTTGTCCTTTGTTGAGTTGACACAAATGCCAGAGTCTCCCTGCATCCTCGAGGCTACCTTCTTGGTCTCTTTAGATGTTTTCATCTCTTTGAGTAGTCGTTCGAATTTTTTTCACCTCTACAAGAATGGTTGCATATACCACTCATCCTCTTCTGGTTTGACGAAGGTCACCTTCACCTTCTTTTGAGTTTTCTTAGGGATTTTTCCTTTGGCCTCTATGGAAAATGTGGTGGCTCAAATAGGGGTCTCCCATTTCTCCCCGGTGGTCATATACTTGTTAGTATTACAATGGCACTGAGAGGGGGGGGTGAATCAGTGTAGTTCTTTAAACTTAAATTCATAGCTCTTAAAACTAAAATAATGAAACCTTAAAACCAGATAAAGCAAGTATCACAAGAGAACATGATACAACACAAGATTTAACGAGGTTCACCAATTTTGCTACTCCTCAATAATGACTGCTTGGACTACCATCCAAATCCAACCTTTGCAAAGCACCAACTTTACAATCAATTTACCAGCACCCATTGGAAGGAGCACCAACCTCTTATTTATCTGCACCAACATAAAGGAGCACCAACCCCTGATTTACAAGCACCTATTGGACAGAGCACCAACCCATGATGCCAAGTTGCAACCTGGACTTCAATTTTGAATCTAGAAGTTTAACAAAAAAAATACCTTCACTTTTCCAAGACCTTGACTGGTCTATTTCTTACCCAATCTATCTCACTATTTATGAAACAGACACATCTTCTATGATCTATAGCCACACTTTGCCTTCTTTGAGTCACTTCTTTATGCACCCTTTGCACACTGTCTTCGTACACTCTACACCCTTGCAGCTGCACCTTGCATTCATCTTTGCCCTTTGCACTCTCTGTGCCTTCTACTTTCTCTGCGCATTCATAGCCGCACTTGGTCAAATTTCAACCTTTTCACTCTCTGCGCACTTTGCTCTATATGTGCACTCACAGACGCACTTAGGATAATTCGACATGAATATTTGCTCACTTTGCACACTTCACCATCATCTCACCACTTCTATGCTTTTTGCGCACTTATGGCCACATTTCACACTTCGACACGCATTAAACGACTTATCCAACCACTCCATAATTCTCCAAATAGCCCTCCTTTTATAACAATATTTTCATGATGAAAACCCTAATCTTAGTCGGCTTGCATAAAAAATGTAAACCCTAATCTTAGTCGGCTATCATCGGTCTTAGTCGGCTTCAACTCATGAAGATATTCGATAATTCCACCACTCAAAGATTTCATTCGGTAACAATCCTTGTAGCCGCCGCACTGACTTTTGTTCACTCTTCATATTTTAGCTACATGAATTCACTCTGTATTTGCCCCTATAAATGCTGTAGAGATGTTGATCCACTGTCATACATCCCATTTTAGTTGGGTTCTTCTTCTTGTCTTGTGCACATACGACCTGTCATGAAATCATGACATTTTTGCCTCTGAAGCTTCTTTTGTTGCTGTTGCCACGAAAACACATGTCGCGATATCGTGACACATTTTCTTTCTCTCTCTTTCTCCTTGCATCGAACCACAAAAATTCTACATGTCGCAATATCGCGACACTTTTTCTCCTTGCTCTTTCTCTTTGCATTGGACCGCAAAAATACAAAATGTAATGATATCGCGACACTTTCGCCTCCGTATGCTTTCTCTATTCTTTTGTCGTGAAAATGTGACATGTCGCGATATCGTGAAACTTTTCAAACTTACTTTCTCTCTCCTATTTTAGTTGTGAAAATGCAACATGTCGCAAAATCGTGACACTTTCCCAACATACTTTCTCTCCTATTTTAGTCGCAAAAATGTGACATGTCCCAAAATCGCGACACTTTTCCAACTTACTTTCTCTCTCCTATTTTAGTTGCGAAAATGCGACATGTCACGAAATCATGACACTTTTCCAACTTACTTTCTCTCTCCTATTTTAGTCGCAAAAATGCGACATGTCGCGAAATCACGACACTTTTCCAACTTACTTTCTCTCTCCTATTTTAGTCGCGAAAATGTGACATGTCACAAAATCGTGAAACTTTTCCAACTTACTTTCTCTCTCCTATTTTAGTCTCAAAAATGCGACATGTCATGAAATAATGACACTTTTCCAACTTTCTTTCTCTCTCCTATTTTAGTCACGAAAATGCGACATGTCATGAAATCGTGACACTTTTCTTACTTGTTCTCTTTCTTTGAACTTGTCACGAAATTGCGACACTTTTTCCTGCTTTCTCTTTCTCTTCCAACATGTCACGAAATCGTGACAATTTTTCCACTTTCCTTTTTCTCTTCCAACATGTCATGAAATCGCGACAGTTTTTCCTGCTTTTTCTCTCTCTTCCAACATGTGAAATCGCAACAGTTTTTCCACTTGCCTTTTTCTCTTTCAACATGTCACAAAATCACAACAGTTTTTCCTGCTTTTTCTCTCTCTTCCAAAATGTCGTGAAATCATGACAGTTTTTCCACTTGCCTTTTTCTCTTCCAACATGTCGTGAAATCGTGATAGTTTTTCTTGCTTTTTCTCTCTCTTCCAACATGTCACAAAATTGTGACAGTTTTTCTTCCCTGCTGTATATGTCACGATATCGTGACACTTTTCTTACTTGTCTTTGTCTTTGATCTTTTGCATATGGGCCACTTTGATCTTCTTGGAAAATCACTGTACATACTTTGAATAACCTTTGAACTCCTGTCTTCTGCATCTAAATATCTTTTGAACTTCCTATCCACTGCATCAACAGATCTATCTGATTGTGTTGACAACAATGAAAATATTGTTGCTCCACCTTGCTCAACAATCTCCCCCTTGGAATTGTTGGCAACACATGTGCAAAATCCTATAACTCTTCTCCCCCTTTGAAAATGATACCAAAGGGCTACTGCAGACTCCCCCCGAGTCCATGCACAACATTCTCAAGCAAAATTTATTACACTTAGCAAAAATCATGAACATGAGCAAAAAGATAATCAAATACTTAAATGCTCCCCCTGAGAATGTTATCCCTATAGCTAGTCAATTCTTGGGAAGTGTGATCACTCCCAATTTATTGCGAAGGTGCTCAAAAACTTCCTTGGGAAATGGTTTTGTGAAGATATCTGCTACTTGCTCTGTAGTTGGAACAAAATCCAATTTAACCTCACCTGTTGCACTTTCTCCAAAAAGTGATACCTACGTACAACATGTTGTCGCTGCAATATATTCTGCCTCTACTGTCGATAAAGAAACTGAATCTTGTTTCTTACTGTGCCACATGACCAATCTATCTCCAAGATAGAATGCACCTCCACTGGTACTCTTTCTATCATCGACACCTCCTGCCCAATCTGCATCTGAATATGAAATAAGGGTGAATTCTTTACCTTTCAGATACCATAACCCATATTCCATAGTACCCTTGAGGTACATAAGGGTGAAAAGGCTTGTTTCAAATTTGCTTAACAAGATCCGAACTTATCCAATCTCATAGAATCATAAAGAGAATTGTTAGAGACTCAATATGTTCTATACTTAATGCTTAATCAATATATCAACTAAATCTCATAGAAGCATAAAGAGAATTGTTAGAGACTCAATATGTTCTATACTCAAATCTCAATCTCAACTCAAATCAATCTCATAGAAGCATAAAGAGAATTGTTAGAGACTCAATATGTTCTATACTCAAATCCCAATCTCAACTCAAATCAATCTCATAGAAGCATAAAGAGAATTGTTAGAGACTCTATATTTTCTATTCTCAAATCTCAATCTCAACTCAAATCAAGAATATAGAATAGTTTATTTTATGGAACTTGAACAACCACATGCATCCAATCACTTGACTAGGCTCAATAAAATCTACTCAACCAATCACCTCAATGAACAACCCTTTATCACAAACCCTAGTCGAAGCATGTATCAACCAACTCAAAATGTTTTCAACAATGATCAACCACAAATATCACATAACAATGATACTCATGTTCTTATCAAACCCTAACTCAGGTTTTTCACACAACTAATGGCTTCAACAACAATGCTTATAAAACAAGGTTTAATAACAACTCTCAAACCAAAAAACCTTGAAGCATTAAACCAATCACTTTCAAAAAAGAAACCACAATCAATCCTTTTCACTCTGATGATATTTTTAGAAATCAACCACCCATCACGGTACCTCCATAAACAACTACATGAACTGAAACACACTTTGACAACTATACGACAACTCCCCCTGACTACTTGCCTTTCATCCTCAGATAACCAAACAAATACATAGGAGCATTAGAATGAAACTTCAAGATTGCTCCCCCTGAGGATGTGCTATCTAGAGTTGCTTAGTGCAATAGCGAAGTAGTCTCCTTCAGTCCAAGGAGACACGATTTCCTTTCTTCTATATTTCTCCAAACTTTCTTGAACTCGGGCTTGGATTTTTCAACTACATCCCTGTTTTGCACCTTTTGTGAACTCGAACATTTATCTTGTGTGGTTGTCTCTTATGCATCCTTAATGAATGATTATTTTCCTTTCTTTTATGTACATGATTTATTCCCTGTTTGTGTTGTGTTCTTTGCGTCTGATGAAATCTACTGTTTTGCCTTAGACTAGATACAAAAGTTCTTGGACAAAACATTGCTATGTGCCCATGACCATTACATTGAAAACATTGTACATAGTGTTCACTTAGAAACGCAGATGTATTTCTACCATAGATAACTCTTTTATTTATTATTCAATCCACAATAAGTTGCCTTGTGACCATACTGGTTGCATCTGAAACAATAGCCATAAAAGTGTTATTATGAATAGAGTGAGAGTGATAGAGCCTCTTTTTTTGTGGTTGCTTTGTTGTAGATCTCCTTTGATATTTTCTTCCTTTTGAAGATTCAACTTCAAACTTTTCTTGCTTCAATCCTTCAATAGTGAACTTCTTCTTTTCTGCAGAGTTGGAAGATGAAGGTTGTTCAGCTTCATATCCAAGACCACGCTTATCCGTGGAGCTTCTTTGTTGGCTTATCATTTTATCTAGCAACTCTATGCTCTTCTTGAATTTGAGATTTTTATTGGCCTCTTCTAGTTGTTTCTTCAATAAAACAAAATCTTCCTCTTGTTTGCAGCAACCAATCTCTTTCTCATTGATCTGTGACCTAAGAGTTTTTTCATTCCTTTTGAATTCTTCTACCTATACTTTCAAACTGGTTATTATTTCATTTGCATCCTCAAGCTTTCTTGATATTTCCTTATTCCTTTTTCTTTCTATCTTCAATTCATCCAGAGCTACAATTAGTTCCTCTTTCAAATTTATTTCTGCATAAATTTCTTCTTCATCACATTCCTATTCTTTTTTTATTTCTTCTTTGAGTGTCATGAAAATACCTCCACCTATTTATTTTTTAGAATCATCCTCTAGGACTTCATTAACTCTTAGCATATATGCCTCTATGTTCTCATCGTTATTCAACTTTAAAGCTTCGAACTAAGCTTGATGTGTTTGTAACTTGGCCTCCTTGATCTCATCGTCTCCTTCATGAATACTCCTCAGTTTGTCCCATATTTCTTTTGTCATTTTACAACTCATGATCTTTACCAGTTCACTGTCTACTAATCCGCATTTGATAGCATTCTTTGCTTTTGAGTCATTCTCAAACATATTCTTATCAGTAGCATCAGTTGGAGGAGTGAAAGGTATTGTGTATTCACTGTCTACTGAATCCCAGATGTCTTATCCCAAAGCACAAAGATATATTTGCATCCTAATTCTCCAGACCGTGTAATTAGTTCTGTCAAACAAAGGTGCTTTGTTTGATGAAAAGTATTCAACCTTTTCTGGTTCAATTTTCTCTTCCACAGGAACTAAAACTGATTGATATGCCTTATTTGAGGAGGATCTATTTTTCTTACCCATTGCATACTAATCCAAGATCAACCCAAGCTGATTTAGCTTGATGAGGGAAACTGGCTCTGATACCAATTGTTAGTCTTACAATGGCACTAAGAGGGGGGGTGAATCAGTGTAGTTCTTTAAACTTAAATTCACAGCTCTTAAAACTAAAATAATGAAACCTTAAAACTAGATAAATCAAGTATCACAAGAGAACATCACACAACACAAGATTTAACGAGGTTCACCAATTTGTCTACTCCTCAAGAATGACTGCTTGGACTACCATCCAAATATAGCCTTTGCAAAGCACAAACTTTACAATCAATTTACCAAAACCCACTAGAAGGAACACCAATCCCTTATTTATCTACACCAACAGAAAGAAGCACCAAACCCTGATTTACCAGCACCTACTGGAAGGAGCACCAACCCCTGATGCCAAGCTACAACCTGGACTTCAATTTTGAATCTAGAAGTTTAACAAAAAAAATACCTTCGCGTTTACAAGACCCTGACTAGTCTATTTCTTACCCAATCTCTCTCACTATTTACAAAACAAACACATCTTCTACGATCTACAACCACACTTCACCTTCTTTGAGTTGCTTCTCTATGCACCCTCTATGCATTGTCTTCATACACTTTGTGCCCTTACAACTACACTTTGTGTTCATCTTCACCCTTTGCACTCTCTGCACCTTCTACTTTCTCTACACAATCATAGCCACACTTGGTCGAATTTCAACCTTTTTGCTCTCTACATGCTTTGCTCTATTTGCGCACTCACAAACGCACTTAGGAAAATTCAACATGAATCTTCTCTCACTTTACATACTTTGCCATCATCTCACCGCTTTTGCGCTTTCTATGCTCTTACGGCCACATTTCACACTTTGACATGCATTCGACGACTTATCCAACCACTCCACAATTCTCCAAACAACCCTCCTTTTATAACAATATTTTCATGATGAAAACCCTAATCTTAGTTAGCTTGCATAGCAAATGTAAACCCTAATATTAGTCGGTTGTCATCGGTCTTAGTTGGATTTAACTCATGAATATATTCGGTAATTCCATCGCTCAAAGATTTCATTTGGTAATAGTCCTTGTAGCCGTCGCACTGACTTTTGTTCACTCTTCATATTTTAGTTGCATGAATTCACTCTGTATCTGTCCCTGTAAATGTTTTAGAGATGTCGGTCCACTGTCATACTTCTCATTTTAGTTGGGTTCTTCTTGTCTTACGCACATACGACTTGTCGCAAAATCATGACATTTATGCCTCTAAAACTTCTTTTGTTGTTGTTGCCATGAAAACACATCATGTTGCGATATCGCGACACTTTTTCTTTCTCTCTCTTTCTCCTTGCATCGGACCACGAAAATGCTACATGTCACGATATCGTGACACTTTTTCTCCTTGCTCTTTCTCTTTGCATCGGACCGTGAAAATACAACATGTCACGATATCATGACACTTTCACCTTCGTACGCTTTCTCTATTCTTTTGTCACGAAAATGCGACATGTTGCAATATTGTGACACTTTTCCAACTTACTTTCTCTCTCCTATTTTAGTCGCAAAAATGCGACATGTCACGAAATCATGACACTTTTCCAACTTAATTTCTCTCTCCTATTTTAGTCACGAAAATGCGACATGTCACGAAATCGTGACACTTTTCCAACTTACTTTCTCTCTCCTATTTTAGTTGCAAAAATGCGACATGTCACAAAAATCGTGACACTTTTCCAAATTACTTTCTCTCTCCTATTTTAGTCATGAAAATGCGACATGTCATGAAATCGCGACACTTTTCCAACTTACTTTCTCTCTCCTATTTTAGTCGTGAAAATGCGACATGTCACGAAATCGCGACACTTTTCCAACTTACTTTCTCTCTCCTATTTTAGTCACAAAAATGCGACATGTCGTGAAATCGCAACACTTTTCCAACTTACTTTCTCTCTCCTATTTTAGTCGCGAAAATGCGACATGTCGCAAAATCGTGACACTTTTCCAACTTACTTTCTCTCTCCTGTTTTAGTCGCGAAAATGCGACATGTCGCGAAATCGCGACACTTTTCTTACTTGTTCTCTTTCTTTGAACTTGTCACGAAATCGTGACACTTTTTCCTGCTTTCTCTTTCTCTTCCAACATGTCATGAAATCATGACATTTTTTCCACTTGCCTTTTTCTCTTCCAACATGTCGCGAAATCGTGACAGTTTTTCCTACTTTTTCTCTCTCTTCCAACATGTCGCGAAATCGCGATAGTTTTTCCACTTGCATTTTTCTCTTCCAACATGTCGCAAAATCACGATAATTTTTCCTACTTTTTCTCTCTCTTCCAACATGTTGTGAAATCATGATAGTTTTTCCACTTGGCTTTTTCTCTTCCAAAATGTCATGAAATCGTGATAGTTTTTCCTGCTTTTTCTCTCTTCCAACATGTCGTGAAATCATGACAGTTTGTCTTTCCTGCTATATATGTCACGATATCACGACACTTTTCTTACTTGTCTTTTTCTTTGATCTTTTGCATATGGGCCACTTCGGTCTTCTTGGAAAATCATTGTACATACTCTGAATAACCTTTGAACTCCTGTCTTATGCATCTGAATATCTTTTGAACTTCCTGTCCACTACATCAATAGATCTATCTGACTGTGTTGACAACAATGACAATACTGTTGTTGCACCTTGCTCAACACTACTCACTCTAAGGGGCCTGGTCTGCGGTATCTAGAGTGTTCTCTTCATTCTACACTGCCATCCTTAGGGGCACTTCTTTTTCCCCTTGTCTATCCTATTTTGACACCTCAGGTTCTGCCTATCCAAGGAATTCCTCCTTATCCTTCGATCCTATCTGCTGCTGCTGACCATCGTCCTGCTCTGTATCACTAAGGACGATGACAGGGGGTGTTGCAGGACTTCTCTCCCTTTCATTCTCAAAAGTAGGGGAATTCTCCCCTGCCTTTGGGATGCACTGACAGGCATCTGATCGAATTTATCCTAAATAAAATACTCATTCTATAGAGGTGGGAGAATTCATTGGGACTTCTATTGCCCAATTGGTTTGGGTCAATGCGTCTCTCCATTCCATTCCTCTGGACTGGGGTAGCTAGTTCTCCTCTCATAATTGTTAGACTAGCTGCTCGAGGTGGGTGATTCGTTCTTCTCATTCTTTCAACTCCCCTCTATGCCTATTTTGGTAGTCCTCCAAAATTTACTGCGTCATCCAGTAATTGGTTTATCACTCCAATGCTTCCTCCAAGGCCGCATCGACTTGATCATTGCTCTTGAAGGTCCTTGCATCTTTTGGGGTCTAGTTTGTTAATTCCTGAAGGATTTGGGCAGCCACATCAACTTTTGGGTTGCCATGTTCTTCTTTTGTAGAGAGGATTCATCGTAGACGTTTCCTCTTGGGGACTGGTAGCCGAAACTTGGGCTTGCTCCTAGTAAGCGGTGCTCCTTCCTCTTCATGTTCAAGCACTGGGTAATGCCCTCTTTCCCCTATGCAGTCAGGCACTGGATAATGCCCTATTTCTTTTGTACATTCAAAAACTAGGGAATGACCTCATTCTTTCATGAAATAGGGCAATGTTGATTGCCCGATACTCACCATTTCCTCTACAGGGCTTCTCTCTTCTTGCCTTGCTTTGATAACAACATCCTGTTGCCATACTCGACTACCATCTCCCTTTGCATCAGGGTTCTAACTCTACGCTTTTGCATGGCATACTAGCACTGATATCAGCCCATGGTGGGCCAAGGCAGATGGTGTTCCTTTTTGGTACCTAGCTGATTCATCCTTGAGGGCATTTGTAGGTAGAAAGGCACATTCAGCTTCCTTCCATGCACGGGTGGTTCAAAAACTACACATGGTTGGGTATATTTCTTGATGCATGTAAGAAATTGAGCAACCTGCTCGAATATCTTCCACAGATGCATGGGGAGGCTGCTTTTGGGCAGCCCTTCCTTATCTATCTGCATTGTCTCTCTAGGCAGCAGCACTTCGACGTACTACTTTAGTAGTCTGCCTTTGTATATTTATTCCCCCATGAGCGGTATTCCTGTCACCTGCAAGATGTATTTGGGGGTGACTGGAATTTCTATCCCCCACACATGATATGCATTGCCCCTCAAGGAGGCAGCAAATTCCTTGGCTGCCTCCATATCCTAGCCCTGACTGACCAAGATATAGTATTTGAGCCATCCTTCGGCCTCGAACTGCGTTCTTATACCCCCCTGATTCCTTTCATGTCACTTGGCTAATTCTTCTTCACTGCGTGGTTCTTCGACCTTCCTCCCATGGTGCCTTCCTTCACTACTGCATTTTTTTTCTATCCTTCCTTATTCAGGAAGGCACCTTCTTATAGGGAAGGTGCCTATTCAAGCCATATCATTGGCACATAGTTCTGGCTATGGGGGGATACGATTTTTATGATGATGATATTTTTTCGGTACCACATAATTTATAAATGATTATATAAAAATTTGAGTTGATATGCGCGTACCTGATTCGGTGGTTAATGCATTGTGAAGATCATTGATTCGTTGATTTGTGACACGGGGGAGGGTTATGGTCATCTAATGCCACTCGTTCATGTGGTGGTTTCATCCTGATCGAGGCATCCAGGAGGTTTGAGTGCTGGCTATATGTGGAAGGTGCTCTTTGGTACCTTCTCGATGTGGAAGGTACTTATATGATGCCTTCCTAATGTGGAATGTGCTTATATGGTGCCTTATCGATGTTGTCGGTGCTCTCTGAATGGATGCACCTTCCGATGGTGGAAGGTGCCTTTGATTGGGTACGCCTTCTAGTATAGAATGTGCCTTGGTCTGCATACACCTTCTCGATGTGGAAGGCACCTCAGTCTACATGTTACTTCTCAATGTGGAAGGCACCTTGGTCTACATGCACCTTCTCGATGTGGAAGGTGCCTCATTCTATATGCGCCTTCCCAATGTGGAATGTGCCTTCGCCTACATGCGTCTTCTCGATGTGGAAGATGCCTTGGTCTTCATGCGCCTTCTCGATGCGGAAGGCAACTCCGCCTGCATGTGCCTTCTCGATGTGGAAGGCGCCTCGGTCTGTATGCACCTTCTCGATGTGCAAGGTACCTCGGGCTCCCTTTTTTTTTTTGTGTGGCACCTTCCAGCCATGGAAGGTGCCTATATATATATATATATATTTATATATTTTATGTGTGCACCTTCTTTATAAGGAAGGCACCTTATTCTAGCGGGGTGCCTTCTTTATAAGGAAGGTGCCTTCTTCTGGTAGGGTGCCTTATTTATAAGGAAGGCACCTTATTCTGGCGGGGTGCCTTCTTTATAAGGAAGATGCCTTCTTCTCGATAATCATGCTATAATTGACCAGGAAAGGGTTATCAAGCCTTCTCAGTCTTGCTTCGCACTACATTAGCTTCTACCTACGAGTGTCGATGTTGGAATGCTGAGCCGAATCAGGCTTGGTTTTATAGATACCTATTCCTCGTGCTATCAGGTCCTCCACCTGCAAAAAGCAACCAAAAAGAAAGGAAAATAAAGGTAGTTAGATGCATTTTGTGCCTGTTAGGCCCTGGGTTAGGATGCCTACAGCTTGCATATGGGTGTCATCCCTAAAAAATACACTGTAAGAAAAAACTACATTAACTAATTTTGGTGAGCACTTTCATGCCCACCATTTCACCTGTAAGAGTTTGGTCCAGATCTAACAAGATGGGGTATCCCCCATGCCTATTCTGGATTCCACCTATAAGGTTTCAAACATGTTATAGGGGCGTAGTCAGTGGCCATTGACTGTTAACATGGTGTTGTTGCCGCCAATTGTTCTAATGTTTCTGCCCCATTCTTGATGAGCTCTATCACCTCATACGGCCCCATCCATATTTGCATTAATTTACCTTTCATTTATTGGAACCAAGAATCATACAACAGCACCCATTCTCCTTCTTGGAAATTGCTTCAGTTTAATGTGGCTATCATGCCACCGCTTTCTTTGCTTTTGTATGATTTCTGTTCTCTGCAAAGCATCTAATCAGATTTCGTCTAGCTGATCTAGTTGTCGAATCCTTTCTTTTTGAGTGTCATCCAATCTCAAGTTCAATTCTGAAGTTGTTCTTAGTGTCTTGATTTCAAAATCAATGGGCATCATTGCACTCTTCCCATAGACCAATTGGAAAGGTATGAAGACTATGGTGGATTTCCACGTGGTATTATATGCCTAGACTACCTCTGATAACTGTGTAGCCCAATATTTCTTGTGTTGCTCTATGGTCTTCATCAGGATGTTCTCTATTTATCTGTTCATCACTTCCACTTGCTTGTTTTCCTACAGATGGTAGGGTGTAGTTTTATTGTGCCAAAATCTGTATTGCTCCATCAGCTCCTTGATCAACTTGGAGGTAAATTGAGGCGCTTGGTCTGTTGTTATCTCTCTAGGGATCCCAAATCATGTAAAAATATGGGAAAATAAGAAATTGGCAACCATTCTTTCCTTTGAATCTCTCAACGCTTGAAATTCAACCCATTTGGTGATGTAACATGTATAGACCAAAATAAACCTCCTCCCTATTGAAGGTGGATTAAACGGTCCCACGAAGTCCATGCCCCACTTATCAAAAGGTTCTAGGTGTACCTGAGGCTGGAGGGGCATTTTGTCTCGATGGGTTGGTCTACCCATTCTTTGGCATTCATCACACTTGCTGGTATATGCAGCCACATCCTTGAATAGAGTGGGCCAAAAGTACCCAGCTTGTAGGATTTTATAGGCAGTTCATTTCCCTATAAAGTGTCCACATGGTTCATCATGACATGCTTTGAGTACTTCTAAGAACTCCTGCTCTGCTACGCATCTTCTTATAATCTAGTCACGTCCTATTTTGAATAGGATACCATTCATCCATAGGAATGATACACTTTTCTCTATAACCGCCTGATTTTCTCAAAAAGAGAGAGCAGGTGAGGTTCTTTCGATGGCCAAGTAATTGGCTATATCTGCGTACCATGAGATTTTCTCACTAAAAGTGAACAAATTTTCATTTAAAAACTGGTCTTCCACTGCTATATGGTCTGTTGGTATCAATCTAGATATAAAATATGCTACGATGTTGTCCTTGTCTGGTTTGTCGACTATGGTGATGTCAAATTCCTGCAATAACAAGAACCACCTGATAATTCTTTTGCCAATGGCCAGCTTGCTCATTAATTATCTGATAGCCATATGGTCCATGCAGATAAATACCTTATACCCAGTGATATAATGGTAGAATTTTTTTATAGCATGTACAACTACGAGGAACTCCTTCTCTGTCACCATGTAGTTGAGCTTTGCTCCTACCAAGATTTTACAAACATAGTAAATGGTGTAAAATTATTCGCCATCCTTCTGACTGAGGACTGCTCCAATTGCATCGTTGGATGCATCACTATAGATATGGAATGGTATGGCCCAATTTGGTCCTCTTAAAATTGGTGTAGATACTAGTTTTTCTTTAAGCAATTGGAACGCTTCTTCGCAGTCTTCTATCCAATTGAACTCCACATCCTTAGATAATAGAGTGTGCAGTGGTTTTGCAATTTTTTTGAATTCGGTGATAAATCATCGGTAGTACTCGACTGATCCAAGAAAACTCCTCACCTCTCTCTATGTTCTGGGGTTGGGTAGGTCTCTGATGACCTCAATTTTCCTTTTATAAACCTTTATTCTTTCTATGGAGAGGTGGTGTCCTAGTACGATGCCTTCTTGCATCATCATAAAGCATTTTTCGTTACTCAAGGACAAATTATTTTCCTTGCTTCTTTCAAGCACTCTTTCCAAGTTCGTCATTGCCTCCTCAAAGGTTTCTCCATAAATGATGAATTCATCCATGTATACTTCAACCCCGTCTCCCATCATGTCTAAAAATATGCTAAGCACCACACTTTGAAATGTGGAAGGTGCATCACACAATCCAAAAGGTAATACCTGATAGGCAAACATTCCCCATGGGCAGGTGAACGTTGTCTTATCCTGATCCTCTTATCCTTCTTGGTTTCTTTGTTTAATGCTCTGTAGTCCACACAGATTCACAACTTTCCATTCTTTTTAGGGACTACCACTAACGGTGATACCCACTCACTATTAGAAATCAGATATATGAATCTGGCAGCCAAGATTTTTTGTAGTTCTTCCTTGAAAATTTCCTTCATCACCAGATTCATTCTTCTCTATGGTTGCCTACTTGGAGTTGCTTGATCATCTAGATATATATGATGGGTACAGATATCTGGTCTGATGCCCTACATATCTGAGTAATCCCATGCAAATTCTTGTTGGTGTCTTACTAGGAGCTCTTCTACTTTCATCAGTTGTGTAGGTGTGAACCCACTGCTAATATTCAACGTTCTTCTTGGTCGATGTGTATCTACTAAACATGGTGATATTGGGCTCCAGTCAATGGTGATCCAGGTGCAAATATGGAGGGCTCCTCATGGAGAAACTCCAGAATAGAACCATCTTCGTCTTCTTCTGCCAACTCATCCAATGTCATCACCAGTTGGATCATGGACAACTCAAGATTTTCATGCTCGATCAACATGGGTTCTCCTACTGAGTCGACAGACTACGATGGGGTGAAATGGTAAACCTTTTAATATTTTGTCCATCAGAGATGGTCATCATCCCATCCTGGTAGCTGATGTAAGCGTCAGCTATTGCCAGCCATGGCCTTCCCAAGATGAGCGGGTAACTACCTAGCCTAGTTTTGGATTGCAAGAATAAAATGTTGGCTGGGTATTCCCATGTGCTAACTATCACTATTACATCTTCCAACATTCCTTTCTATGCTACAGTCAATCGATCGTCCAACTGCAACACTGTCATGGTGGGTTTTAGGTTCATGAGTCGTAGCCTCTACATGGTCTCCTAAGGCATTACATTGATGGCTGCTTCGAGATCGACCAATGTATTGGAAAGGGAATGTCCCTTGATTTTTACTGTCAGCATCAGGTTGCCTGGGTCTGCATACTTTGAATGGCATGTTCTACCCATCATCAAATCTTCTATTTTACCCATGACATTGATAGTCTAGGTTGCTCTTCATCCTAGATTCCTCAGCAACATCTCTCTGATCACCTTGGTATATATTGGAACACCTTAGATTACTTGGAATAATGGAATTGTCATGATGAGGTTCTTCAAGCTCGACAAGATGTCAAACTTCAACTATGTTACTTTCCTCTGTTCTTGCAGAAGGTTTGGAAATGGAGCCTTCACTCTCTCAGGCATTTCTTCTATCACCTCTTCTAAAAAATGTGTTTCTCCTACCTCTTCCTCCTCTTCTATCAATGGAGACATTCCTACTCCTAGCTGCCTACCAGACCTAAGCTGAATATGGTACATCGGATCTATCTCACCCTCCATGTTGTATGTTGGCTATTTCACCCTATTATTCAGATTTGTCATCGGTTGTGCGAGTAGCTACGTAGGTCTCGCTGCTAGAAATGTTGGTAAATTTTGTTAGGGGTGAGTAGGTGCTACATTGTATGGATCCTGATTCCACGCAGTGTGGCCTCTCCACTGCTACCCAGGATATGGATATGGCATCCATGGCTGCTGGTTTGGGAATGCTATTGGGGGTGCGTTAGACCAAGGTGATGGCCCCCACCACCCCATGTGGGGTGCTTGAGCCGGTCCTTGGTGCATGTATGACCCTCCCCCATATGGCAGCATTTCTGTTGTCATATTCCCCATAGGGGGTTGTGGCCAAATCTTCTGATTGCCTATGAAATAGGCATCCGTGCTTTTAGCATCCTCCTGATTACTGGGTAGTTGTGGGCACAATCGAGTTTTATGATTCAGCCTATAAACTATGCATACTTTGACTTTGTTCTCTGGGCATGCATTCTTTGCATGCTTCCCTCTGCATTTTGGACAGAAATAAGCCAATGTTGCTTCATTTTCTTGCTTTTTTTTCTCTAAAAATAGCGGATCCATCTATAATTCTAGAGATAAGAGCATTTCGCTCTTTAAATCCTCTAGCATGTTACCTATTTCTGTCTTTGTAACTGAAGAAATCACTTTCATGGTTCTATAGGTTCTCTTGCATCACCTTCTTGAGCAGTTTTGGCATATTTTTTGGATGTCTTCCATAGCATGTTGGTAGACATCACCTCTAGAGATCATGTTAAGAGCCTCCAATGATACATTGGTAAATCCTCTCAAAAATATACTTTTGAGGGACTTATCAGATAGTCTCATGTGAGGAGATCATTGAAGATTGAAGTTGAATCTCTCCAAGTACTCTTCGAGAGACTCATCTTATTTCTATGTCATTCTAAGGACCTCCTCTCTAGAGTCTCTTGCTCTCCAAAAATCTTGGTATTGCTCTAAAAATATCTTCTTCATCTGGTCCCAAGTGGCAATGTGTTTTTCTCCTAGACCTATGAACCACCATAGAGCTGCATCATCCAATGTGGAAGGAAAGAGTTTTAGCTTCTGCATATTGGATTTGTATTCCACAGACCTGCATAAGACATCAAAATTAAATAAAAATAGGTCAAGGTCCTCATTTGGGTATCCTCTAAAGGTTGGAAGTTGATCAGGGGATATGTTTTTCATTTTGGAATCTCCTAATCCTTCCTCAATCAAGAAACTAAAACCAGATGAGACTTCTTCATTGTCATTCAATTTTTTAGGAAATGTGGTTTCTAATGTAGTGCTTATGGCCTTATGGTCATTTAAGACTTTCTGAGTCAAATCTCTGAGGTTTTCTGGTGTGATCATCCAATCTTCTACAACTTTCCACAATAGGGATTCCTCTAATGGAGTCCTATTAAATAGAGGATTTATGATGATTAGTTATTCCCCAAGTTGATGGGATGAGGAGGCACTTTGCACAAAGTGAGGCTCCTCACTCTAATGGATTGTTGGACGTGGGTCAGGTGATTCTAAATCAAATTCATAATGCTCGGCTGACTCAAAATCTAATGGATTGGTTTTTATAAACCGACCGTCAGGTCCTCTTCTTCTCAAAGAAATCATACAAGGTCATATGGAGGGTTTCAAGGTATTGTAAATAATCTAGTTGAGATGCTTCCCTGAAAATAGTGCCAAAATTTTGTGGGCCAAACAAGGTTAACTTATTTTCTAATTTTGTCACATGCCCATGCATTAATTTATCAATATAGGGAGCTTTGTAAACTTGCGAAGGGTCTTGAAAAAGATTTCTTACAATACCACTTGAGATGAGTCCGATAATTCTACTATTGGGGTGTGTTTTCAAAATGGTTGTCAATCATTCATGCACTCCTCAATAATTTATGTAAGAAGAAAACAATTAAATCTATGGAAATGAAATATTCTCACATTCCTGGAAATGAACCTTCTACAAATATTGGAAATAGCAGTGTGGTAAATGATCCTATAAAAGCAATGAAATAATCTAGAAAACACAAGAAAATTGGGGAATAAATACTGGCTTTGAGTGGGCCCAAGCTCCAACAGCTTCCTCCTAGTTGAACACACACTTAGAACTCTTTAGAACTGTAATATAATTATCAAAGTGTTACAATATATAACTCTTCTATATGTCTCTATATATATCCCTATATTCCTAGAGTGGTCTATGTGTGTTTATATAACACACCCACAAAACTTTTGTTATAAAGAAGTTATAATAGTCGATTCATTCCAGACTAAACTAAGATAATCGTGTAAATGCAATCAATGTCTGCTTAAAACTGGCATTTGGTTCTAATGACGATGTGTTCACTGATTGGTTTGTGCTTCACATAGCATTGGTAGGATGCTTTCATACATTGGTGCAATATCCAATTTAGCTCTACATGATGTAGAGTTGGAATTGCATCAACCGCTTTTGTCCACATTGTGCTTGTCTGGTCAATGGGTGAAGAACAAGGGCACCTTCCCTATGAGTAAGGTGCCTAAGTATATCGGGCACCTTCCCTATATGGAATGTGTCTTGCTACCGTTGGTGCCTTCCTAGAAGAGGAAGGCACTTACCTTCTGTTGGTGCCTTCCTATGAGAGGAAGGCACTTGCCTTCTAGTGGTGCCTTCCTTATGGGAGGAAGGCGCTCGCCTTCGGTGAGAGGAAGGTGCTTGCCTTCTAGTGGTGCCTTCCCGTCGATGCCTTATGAGAGGAAGGCACTTCTTTTCCTTTGGTGCATTCCTGGAGGAGGAAGGTGCTTGTCTTTCCTTGGTGCCTTCCTAGAATAGGAAGGTGCCTCCTTACTCTTGGTGCCTTCTTGGAAGAGGAATGCACCTACATACTCTTGGCACCTTCCTGGAAGAGGAAGGCACCTACTTACTCTTGGCACCTTCCTGGAAGAGGAAGGCACATACTTACTCTTGGTACCTTCCTGGAAGAGGAAGGCACCTACGTTATCTGTGTTGATCCCGAAAGAAACAGTGTCAGGTCCATCAAAAAAACCTCGATTGATCCAAATCTAACAAAACCAACTACAATTCCACAAAACACACAAAAAACACATAAATTAGGTAACATGCATAATTTCATCAAATAATTACATAATTATTCATAAATATATGCAATCCTTATTATATAGCCATATAATAATCAAGAAATGATGTATAAAATATGAGCATTTATGATGCTCATAATCCCCCCACGCTTAACATATGCCATGCCCTCATGGCATCAAAACTACAGGTAGTCCTGCTGACTCCTCATCATCATCGTCTCTTGGTGGATCCGACTATACCTGTAGCTCGTGTTTGCCTCCTCTATGTGGGTGCGACTATTGACTATCCTATCCTCATTCTGGGCGCTATCGGTGGTGATCTAGCCAATGTCGTCTCTACTAACTAAAATGTAGCTTATGTGGGTTACCATAGGTCAGCATCTAAATGTATAACTACTGTAAGAGGGATATCTGAATTTTCCCTCCTAGAATGAACTACTTGGGCTCTGTATAACCGAGCTACTTCAGGAGTAAGCCTAGTGTTCTCCTTTGCAATGGCAGCGGCCTCCAATTTGGGGCCATATACCCACCACCATTCAAGATACCTTCTCATCATGGAGGACCATCCCTGGGATGACCCATAAATATCCTAGAACTGGCTATCCTTTGTCGGGTTGACGTAGATACCAGAGTCTCCCTATATCCTTGAGGCTAACTTCTTGGTCTCTTTGGCTACTTTCATCTCTTTGAGCAGTCGTTCGAATTGTTTTCACCTCTCCATGAATGGTTGCATATCCCACTTGTCCTCTTCTAGCTTGGCGAAGGTCACCTTTGCCTTATTTTGAGTCGTCCTGGACCTTTTTCCTCTAGCCTCTGTGGAAAATGTGGTGACTCAAATAGGGGTCTCCCCTTTCTCCCTAGTGGTCATCTCCTCGCTCTGAGGGGCCTACTCTATGGTCCCTAGAGTGTTCTTTTCATTCTGTGCTACCATCCCTGGGGATGCTTCTTCATCCCCTTGTCTATACTGTGTTGACCCCTCAGGTTCTATTTATATAGGGAATTCCTCCTTATCCTCTAGTCCTATATGCTATTGTTGACCATCATCCTACTTTGTATCACTGAGGATGATGATAGGGGGTGTTGCATGACTTCTCTCCCTTTCATTCTTGAAAGAAAGGGAATTCTCCCCTACCTTCAAGCTACTCTGATGGGCGTCTGATCGAATTTCTCCCAAAGAAAGTACTCATTCTGTAGAGGTGGGAGAATTCATTAGGAATTTCGTTGCCCAATCGATTTGGGCCGATGCGTCTGTCCTTTCTGTTCCTCTGGCCTAGAGTAGCTGTTTCTCCTATCATAACTATTGAACCAGCTGCTCAAGGTGGGTGATTCATTCTTCCCAATCTTTAAACTCCCCTTTATGCTTGTTCTAGAAGTCCTAAAAAAATTTTTGGGTCATCCAACAATTGGTTTGCCACTCCAGTGCTTCCTCCAAGGCTGCGTCAACTTGATCATTGCTCTCGAAAGTCCCTACATCTTGTGGGCTCTGGTTTTTCAATTCCTAGAGGGTTTGGGCTGCCACATCAACTTTTGGGTCACCTCATTCTTCTTCTATCAATAGGAGGAGTCATCATAGACATTTCCTCTTAGGGCCTAGTGACCATAACTCGGCCTCACTGCTAGTAAGTGGTTCTCCTTCATTTTCATGTTTGGGCACTAGGGAATGCCCTCTTTCCACTATGTAGTCAGGCACTGGAGAATGCCCTATTTCTTCTATACATTCAGACACTAGGGAATGCCCTCCTTATTCCATGAAATAGGGCAATTTCAATTGCTTGATACTTGCAATTTCCTTCGTAGGGCTTCCCTCTTATTGCCTTGCTTTGGCAATAGCATCCTATTGCATTACTAGGCTACCATATCCCTCTGCATTAGGGTTCTACCTCTGCACTTATGCATGGTGGACTAGCACTGATATCAGCCCATGGTGGGTCAAGGTGGACAGTTCTCCATTATGGTACCTATATTCTTTGTTATTGAGGGCATTTTATAGATATAAAGGCATGTTTAGCTTCCTTCCATGCACCAGGTGGTTCAAAAACTACACATGGTTGGCGTGTAGATGGGTATACATCTCGGTGCATGTAAGAAATTTAGAAACCTACTCTAATATCTTTTGTAGATGCATGGGGAGGCTACTTTTGGGCAACCCTTCCTTATCTATTTGCACTGTCTCTCCAGGTAGCAACACTTCAGCATACTGCTTCAGTAGTTGCCTTTGTATATGTATTCCCCCATGAGGGGTAATCCAATCGCCTATGAGATGTATTTTTGGGTGACTGGAATTTCTACCCCCCACACCTGAGCTACATCACCCCTCAAGGAGGTAGTTAATTCCTTGGTTGCATCCATATCCTGGCCCTAACTGACCAGGGTATAGTAGTCAAGCCATCCTTCGGCCTTGAACTGCATTCTTATAGCCCCCCTGATTCCTTCCATGTTGCTTGGCTCATTCTTCTTCATTGCGTGTTTCTTTGACCTTCCTCCCAAGGCACCTTCCTTCAATACTATGTTTTTTTTGTCCTTCCTTCTTCAGGAAGGCACCTTCTTATAGGGAAGATGCCTAAACTTAGCATTTATTTTGAGCCATATCATTGGCATGCGGTTTCAGCTATGGGGGGATATGATTTTTATGACGACAATATTTTTTTGGTACCACATAATTTATAAATGATTATATAAAAATTTGAGTTGATATGCGCGTACCTGATTTGGTGGTTCATGTGTTGTGAAGATCATTGATTCACTAATTTATGACACAGGAGAGGGGTATGGTCATCTGATGCTACTCGTTCGTGTGGTGGTTTCATCTCGATCGAGGCATCCGGGAGGTTTGAGTGCTGGTTGTACGTGGAAGGTGCTCTTTGGTACCTTCCCGATGTGGAAGGCACTTATATGATGCATTCTCAATGTGGAAGGCACTTATATGGCACCTTCCCGATGTTGTTGGTGCTCTCTAAATGGATGCACCTTTCGATGGTGGAAGGCACCTTTGATTGGGTGTGCCTTCTGGTGGTGGAAGATGCCTTGATCTGCATGTGCCTTATCTATGTGGAAGGCACCTCGGTCTGCATGAACCTTCTCTATGTGGAAGGCACCTTGGTCTGCATACGCCTTCTTGATGTGGAAGGCACCTCAGTCTGTATGCGCCTTCTTAATGTGGAAGGTGCCTCTACCTGCATGTGCCTTATCTATGTGGAAGGCACCTTGGTTTGCATGTGCCTTCTCGATGTGGAAGGCACCTCCACCTGCATGTGCCTTCTCTATGTGGAAGGCGCATCAGTCTATATGCACCTTCTCAATGTGGAAGGCACCTCAAGCTCCCTTTTTTTTTCTGTGTGGCACCTTCCAGCCACAAAAGGCACCCATTTATATATATATATTTTATGTGTGCGCATTCTTTAAAGGAATGTGCCTTCTTTTGACGGGCGCCTTATTTATAAGGAAGGCACCTTATTTTTGTGGGGCACATTATTTATAAGGAAGGCACCTTATTTTGGCGAGGCACCTTCTTTATAAGGAAGGGACATTCTTCTCGACAATCATGCTACAATTGACTAGGAAAGGGTGATCAAGCCTTTTCAGTTTCACTTCACGCTGCCTTAGCTTCTACCTACGAGTGTTGGTGTCAGAATGCTGAGCCAAATTAGGCCTGGTTTTCTAGATACCTATTCCTCATGTTGTCAGGTCCCCCATCTATAAAAAGCAACCAAAAATAAAGGAAAATAAAGGTAGTTATATGCATTTCATGCCTGTTAGGCCCTGGGTTAGGATGCCTATAGCTTGCATGCGAGCGTTGTCCCTACAAAACACACTATAAGAAAAAACTACATTAACTAATTTTGGTGAGCACTTCCATACCCACCGTTTCACCTATAAGAGTTTGGTCCAGATCTAACAAGATGGGGTTTTAGACGTGTTATAAAGGCGTAGATGGTGGTCATTGACTGTTAACACAGTGTTGTTAATTGTTCTAATGCACACTGCCCCATTCTTGATGAGCTCTACCACCTCATACTGCCCCATCCATCTCTGCATTAATTTACCATTCCTTTATTGGAATCAAGAATCGTACAACAACACCCATTATCCTTCTTAGAACTGCTTCAGTTTAATGTGGCTATCATGCCACCTCTTTCTTTGCTTTTGTATAATTTTTGTTCTCTGTAAAGCATCTAATCAGATTTCGTCCAACTGATATATCTATAGAATCCTTTATTTTTTAGCGTCATCTAAGCTCAAGTTCAATTTTGAAGCCATTCTTAGTGTCTTGATTTCAAATTCAATGGGCATCATCACACTCTTCCAATAGACCAGTTGGAAAGGTGTAAAGCCTATGGTGGATTTCCACGTGGTATTATATGCCCAAACTACCTCTGATAACTGTGTAGCCCAATATTTCTTGTGTTGTTGCATGATCTTCATTAGGATGTTCTCTATTTCTCTGTTCATCACTTCCACTTGCCCATTTTCCTATGTATGGTATGGTGTAGTTTTATTGTGTCAAACTCTGTATTTCTCCATAAGCTTCTTGATCAACTTGGAGGTAAATTGAGGCCCTTTGTTTTTATCTCTCTAGGGACCCCAAATCATGTAAAAATATGGACAAATAAGAAATCAAAAACCGTTATTTCCTTTTAATCTCTCAATGCTTGAACTTCAACCCATTTGGTGATGTAATCTATATAGACCAAAATAAACCTCCTCCTTATTGAAGGTGGATTAAATGATCCCATGAGGTCCATGCCCCACTTATCAAAAGGTTCCAGGTGTACCTGAGGCTGGAGGGGCATTTCATCTCAATGGGTTGGTCTACCCATTCTTTGGCATTCATCACACTTTTTGGCATACACAACCACATCCTTGAACAAATTGGGCCAAAAGTACCCATCTTGTAGGATTTTGTAGGCAATTCATTTCCCTGCAAGGTATCCTCCACATGGTTCATCGTGACATGCTTTGAGTACTTATGAGAACTCCTATTCTTTTATGCATCTTATTATAGTCTGGTCATGTCCTATTTTGAATAGGAGGCCATCCATCCATAGGAACGATGTGCTTTTCTCTATAACCGCCTACTTTTCTTAGAAAGAGAGAGCAGGTGAGGTTCTTTCGGTGGCCAAGTAATTGGATATATCTATGTACCACAAGATTTGCTCACTAATAGTGAACAAATGTTCATCCGAAAACTGGTCTTCCACTGTTGTATGGTCTACTGGTATCAATCTAGATAGAAAATCTACTACGACATTGTCCTTGCTTGGTTTGTCGACTATGCTGATGTCGAATTCCTGCAGTAACAAAATCCACCTGATAATTCTTTTGTCAATGGATAGCTTGCTCATTAAGTATCTGATAGCCATATGGTATGTGTGGACAAATACCTTATACCCAATGATATAATGGTAGAATTTGTTTATAGCAGGTACAACTACGAGAAACTCCTTCTCTATCACCATGTAGTTGAGCTTTGCTCCTGCCATACGGACATAGTAAATGGCATAAAATTCTTTGCCATCCTTCTGTCTGAGGACTACTCCAATTGCATCGTTGGATGCATCACTGTAGATATGGAATAGTATGGCCCAATTTGGTCCTCTTAAAATTGGTGCGGATACCAGTTTCTCTTTAAGCAATTGGAACACTTCTTCGCAGTATTCCATTCAATTGAACTCCACATCCTTAGATAATAGAGTGTGCAGTGGTTTTGAAATTTTATTGAATTCGATGATAAATCATCGATAGTACCCGGTTGATCCAAGAAAACTCCTCATCTCTCTTTGCATTATGGGGCTGGGTAGGTCTCTGATGACCTCAATTTTCCTTTTATCAACCTTTATTCCTTATGTAGAGAGGTGGTGTCCTAGTATGATGCCTTCTTTGCATCATCATGAAGCATTTTTTGTTACTCAGGGACAAATTATTTTTCATTGCTTCTTTCGAGCACTCTTTCCAAGTTCATCATTGCCTCCTCAAATGTTTCTCCATAAACGGTGAATTCATCCATGTATACTTTGACCCCGTCTCCCATCATGTCTGAAAATATGCTAAGCACTATCCTTTGAAAGGTGGCAGGTGCATCGTAAAATCCAAAAGGTAATACTCGATAGGCAAACATTCCCATGGGCAAGTGAATGTTGTATTATCTTGATCCTCTTCTCCTACCTAGATCTGGTTATATCCACTGAATCCATCTAGAAAGGAGAAGTACTTCCCCCCTAAGAGTGTATCCAAGACTTGATCAATGAACGGGAGTGATAAGTGGTCATTCTTGGTTGCTTTTTTTAATGCTCTATATCCCACACATATTTGCCACTTCCCATTCTTTTTAGGGACTACCACTAACGGTGATACCCACTCACTATCAAAAATTAGATATATGAATTCGGCAGCCAAGATTTTTTGTAGTTCTTCCTTGACAATGTCCTTCATTGCCAGATTCATTCTTCTCTATGGTTGCCTACTTAGAGTTGTTTGATCATCTAGATATATATGATGGGTACATATATTTGGGTTGATGCCCTACATATCTAAGTAATCCCATGCAAATTCTTATTGGTGTCTTACCAAGAGCTCTTCTACTTTTGTCACTTGTGTGAATGTCAACCCACTGCTGACATTCAACATTCTTCCTAGCTCGACGTGTATCTGTTGAATGTGGTGATCTTGGGTGCCAGTAAACGATGATCCAGGTGTGAAGATGGAGGGCTCCCCATGGAGAAACTCCATAATAGCACCATATTCATCTTCTTCTACCAACTCATCCAATGTCATCACTGGTTGGATCATGGATAGCTCAAGATTTTCATGCTCGATCAACATGGGTTCTCCTACTAAGTCGACGGACTACGTTGGGGGTGAAATGGTCAACCTTTTAACATTTCATCCATCGAATATGGTCATCAACCCATCCTAGTAGCTGATGTAAGTGTCAACTATTGCCAGCCATGACCTTTCTAAGATGAGCAGGTAACTGCCCAACCTAGTTTTGGATTGCAAGACTAAAAATTCAACTAGGGATTCCCATGCGCTGACTGTCACTATCATGTCTTCCAAAATTCCTTTCAATGCTACAGTCGATCGATCAGCCAGCTGTAGCACTATCATGGTGGGTTTCAAGTTCATGATCTATAGCATCTACATGGTCTCTTAAGGCATTACGTTGATGGCTACTCTGATATCGACCAACATATTGGATAGGGAATGTCCCTCAATTTTTATAGTCAGCATCAGGTTTCCTAGGTCTGCATACTTTAGATGGCATGTTCTGCCCATCATCAAATCTTCTAGTTTACCCATGACATTTATAGTCTGGGTTGCTCTTCATCTCGTCTTCCTTAGACACATCTCTCTGATCGCCTTGGTATATATTAGAACATCTTGGATTGCTTGGAATAATGGAATTTTCATGATGAGGTTCTTCAAGCTCGACAAGATGTCAAACTCTGGCTATGTTACTTTCCTATGTTCTTACAGCCAGTTGGGAAATGGAGCCTTTGCTCTCTTAGGCATTTCTTCTATCACCTCTTATACAAAAGGTGTTTCTCATACCTCTTCCTCCTCTTCTACCAGTGGAGGCATTCCTACTCCTAGCTGCCTACCAGACCTAAGCTGAATATGGTACATCGGATCTATCTCACCCTCCATGTTGTATGCTGGCTGGTTCACCCTGTTATTTAGATTTGTCATAAGTTGTGCGGGTAGCTGTGCAGGTCTCGCTATTGGCAATGTCGGTAAATTCTATTAGGGGTGAGCAGGTGCTACATTCTATGGATTCTGATTCCACATAGTGTGGCCTCTCCACTGCTGCCCAATATATGGATATGACATCCATGGCTGCTGGTTTGGGAATGCTGCTGGGGTGCGTTAGACCAATGTGATGGCCCCCACCACCCCATGTTAGTTGTTTGAGGTAGTCCTTAGTACATGTATGGACCTCCCCCATATGGTGGCATTCTGGTTGGCATATTCCCCGTAGGGGGTTGTGGCCAACTCTTTAGATTGCCTATGAAATAGGCATCCATGCTTTCAGCATCCTCCTGATTACTGTGAAGTTGCAGGCACAATCAAGTTTTATGATTTAGCCTACAAATTGCACATACTCTGACTTTGTTCTCTGGTCATGTATTCTTTGCATGCTTCCCTCTGCATTTTGGACAAAAATAAGCCAATGCTGCTTCATTTTATTGCTTATTTTTCTCTAACAGTAGCATATCCATCTACAATGCTAGAGATGAGAGCATTTAGCTCTTTAAATCCTCCAACATGTTACCTATTTTTGTCTTTGTGACTAAAGCAGTTGCTTTCATGGTTCTGGAGGTGGTCTTGCCTCACCTTCTTGAGTAGTTTCGACATAGTTTTTGGGTGTCTTCCATAGCATGCTGGTAGACATCACCTCCAGAGATCATGTTAAGAGCCTCTAGTGATTCATTGGTAAGTCCTCTCAAAAAGATGCTTTTGAAGGACTTATTAGATATTCTCATGTGAGGAGATCATTGAAGATTGAAGTTGAATCTCTCCTATTACCCTTCGAGAGACTCATCTTCTTTTTGTGTCATGCTTAGGACCTCCTCTATGGAGTCTCTTGCTCTCTTGAAATATTGGTATTGCTCTAAAAAGAGCTTCTTCATCTGGTCCCAAGTGGCAATGTGTTTGTCTCCTAGATCGATGAACCACCACAGAGCTACATCGTCCAATGTGGAAGGAAAGAGTTTCAGCTTTTGCGTATCAAATTTGTAGTCCACATACCTACATAAGACATCAAACTTAAATAAAAATAGGTCAAGGTCCTCATTTGGCTATCCTCTAAAGGTTGGAAGGTTAGCAGGGGATATGTTTTTCATTTTTGCATCTCCTACTCCTTCCTCAATTGGGAAACTAAAACCAGATGAGACTTCTTCATTATCAGCCATTTTTTAGGAAATGTGGTTTCTAATGTAGTGCTTATGGCCTTACGGTCGTTTAAGACTTTCTGAGTCGAAGCTCTAATGTTTTCTGGTGTGATCATTCGATCTTCTACAGCTTTCCACAATAGGGCTTCCTCAAAGGGAGTCCTATTAAATAGGGGATTTATGATGATTCATTCTTCCCCATGTTGATGGGATGAGGAGGCACTTTGCACAAAGTAAGGCTCCTCACTCCAATGGATTATTGAAGGTGGGTCGGGCGAGTCTAATTCAAATTCAAAATACTCGGCTGACTTAGACTCTGTTGGATTGGTTTTTATAAACTGACCATCAGGTCCTCTTCTTCTCGAAGAACACATACAAGGTCAAATGGAAGGTTTCAAGGTATTGTAAATAATCTAGTTGAGATGCTTCCCTGGCAATGATGCCAAAATGTTGCGGGTCAAACAAGATTAACTTCTTTCCTAATTTTGTCACATGCCCCTACATTAATTTATCAATCTAGGGAGCTTCGTAAACTTGTGAAGGGTCTTGAATGAGATTGCTTACAATACCACTTGATATGAGTCCGCTAATTCTACTATTGGGGGGTGTTTTGAAAATTGTTGTCAATCATTCATGCACTCTTCAATAATTTATGTAAGAAGAAAATAATTAAATCTACGAAAATAAAATATTCACACATTCCTAGAAATGAACCTACTACAAATACTGGAAATAGCACTGTGGTAAATGATCCTATAAAAGCAATGAAATAATCTAGAAAACACAAGAAAATTAGGGAAGAAATACTGGCTTGGAGTGGGCCCACGCTCCAATAGCTTCCTCCTAGCTGAACACGAGCTTAGAACTCTTTAGAACTATAATATAATTATCAAAGTGTTACAATATCTATCTCTTCTATATGTCTCTATATATATCCCTATATTCCCATAGCAGTATGTGTGTGTTCATATAGCACACCCGTAGAACTTTTTCTACAAAGAAGTTACAACAGTCGATTCATTCCAGACTAAACTAAGACAGTCTAGTAAATGCAATCGACGTTTGCTTAAAAATAGCATTTGGTTCTAACGGTAGCGTGTTCATTGATTAGTTTGTGCTTCACCTGGCATTGGTAGGATGCTTTCATACATTGGTGTGATCTCCAATTTAGCTCTACATGACGTAGAGTTGGAACTGCACCAACTGCTTTTGTCCACGTCATGCTTGTCTAGTCAATGGGTGAAGAATAGGGGCACATTACCTATGAGGAAGGCACCTAAGTATGTCAGGCGCCTTCCCTATATGAAAGGTATCTTGCTACCGTTGGTGCCTTCCTGGAATAGGAAGGTGCTTACCTTTTGTTGGTGCCTTCCTATGACAGGAAGGCACCAACAAAGAGAGGAAGGCACTTGCCTTCTAGTGGTGCCTTCCTTATGGGAGGAAGGTGCTCACCTTCTATGAGAGGAAGGCGCTTGCCTTCTAGTTGCACCTTCCCATTTGTGCCTTCCTTATGATAGGAAGGTGCTTCTTTTCCTTTGGTGCCTTCTTGGAGGAGGAAGGCACTTGTCTTTCCTTGGTGCCTTCCTAGAAGAGGAAGTCACCTACTTACTCTTGGTGCCTTCTTGGAAGAGGAAGGCGCCTACATACTCTTGGCTCATTCCTAGAAGAGGAAGGTGCCTACTTACTCTTGGCGCATTCCTATTCCAGGAAGGCACCTATGTTCTCTGCGTTGATCCCAAAAGAACAAAGTTCTAGGTCCATCAAAAAGACCTCGACTGATCCAAATCTAACTAAACCAACTGCAATTCCACAAAACACACTAAAAACACATAAATTGGGTAACACATATAACTTCATCAAATAATTACATAATAATTCATAAATATATGCAATCCTTATTATATAGATGCATACTAATCAAGAAATGATGTACAAAATATGAGCATTTCCGATTCTCATCAATCCCGATGAGATTTTATTTAATTAATGAAAATTATAAGTCCACAAAATCATGCAACCTCAACTAATCTGTCACAAGTAGTTGTTCCAGAATGTGATTTGAGCAATAAATCAATTGGTTGTTAGCTTGTAGTTTCAAATTACAATAGAATATTACTAAGCAACGGTTTACCTTTCAAGTGTGTGTCAAATTTCTTGAAAAAGATAACTATCGAGGAAAATATTCATTGGCATGTTCAATTTTTCATACAAACACAATAACATCTCCAAACTAGTGACACTCTCAGTTGAATAGTATAAATTGAATTCCTCCTTCAAATATTCTTTCCCTTACAATAGTTTTGAGTATGAGTTGCAAATGAGAGCTCTAAATATTTAAGAGGAATCAATTTCTAGCAATAGAAGTAGAGTGAAAAAAATGGGTAGAGAAAAAAATGCTATTGTATAAAATTCCACAAATGAGCTACACAATGATATGATAGGTATTCATGACAGTCCTTAAAATCAAATCCAAGTTGAAGAGCTCCTGATTTGATTGCAAAAAAATGGAAGAGATTTTTGGAAAGCATCCATCTGGTGTGGCTTGTCGATCAAGACTTAGTATATTTGTGTTTGAGATAGTGCACCCATATCTAGAAATCATCAATGTGGTAGTAAAATTATACGATCCCAAAATAACCATTATGTGCAATTCCAAGTTTGAGCCACTGTTTACTATCAATAGAGAACTTATAATGAAAGCATTTACAATAAAGGATACCCCAAATATCAGACCAAAGGAAGCCATGTTGGAGAAACAAATATTATACCTAAAGAATTATATAGTTCAATAATAGCTCATTAAAGTAGGAGAAAAATTTCTAGAGGGATTCATGACTAAGAATAGAAAGCTCATAGAATTCAGTTATGAAGGACAAACTATTTTCTCTATTCTAGCAATAATTCTAGGCCTAAGGACTAATGCGATAGTCAATACATATCAAATGGGTATGGAAAATACAATTATAGTTGCTTCTCCTTATGTTACTCTAGATTGGGTCAAATTTTTGGCCATCAGCATACATCAACAACTAAATTCTATGAAGAATGTAAAATGTAATGTATTCACATGTGACTTGGTTGTTTTTATTTTATATGTCTTCAATAGACAAGCATACTATTCAGTTGCAGAATATAGATCAACACGATGGTGTACATCTATTTGTTGACTAGACCCATGTTTTTAGAGAAATTAATTCATATCTTGAATTCAGTAGATAGTATCTTGGAATAACCTTAGTAGTTATCTATGGGAAATATCCATAAATCATGTCAAAATATGAAGATGCATTAAGATAAAAAATGTGAAAACAAGGCAATTAGTATTTACTAGAAAAAGGCACCATAATAAGACTCTATGGATTCTCCAAATATCCATATTTGCTACCATATTATGCAACCAACTAGATGTCTGAACTCAAATATTATAGGAAAATATATGTCATAGAGCAAAATTTTGGTTCAAGAGCCAAAAGGACTGCTTTTTTCAAGCTACCTATCAAATTTAAACACATCAAAATATCCAAAAAGGAGCTTCAACAGTACAAAAACATGGAATCTGAGCTAACTATATTAAAGTTACTAGTAGTACCACATATGTGGTATGATCTTGAGAGTATTTTATTTGAAAAGTTGCATAAAATAAATAATAAATTACTTATATTAAAACATGTGTTGTGTATGGACAATGAAACTTTTAGGAAGCTAGTTGAAGATCAGGTGGCATCATTTGACTATATGGAGATGCAAGAAATATTGCCATGGAGAAAGAGCTACAAGTATGAGCATATTTTCAATCTAAAAAAGAATGAGGACCAATTTCTCAATTCGTATTTTATTGAAATAATTAGCAATGACAAGGGATGGGAGGAATACAAAATTGAAGAATGGTGGGTGATGTATTGTGAATGCAACTTGATAAAAAAAGTCCAAATCAAATGATAATACTGATAGATTGTTCAATGAAATGCTTAAAAATAAATATAGTTGTCGAAATTAGGCTCATAAAAAATAAATCTTCCCAAAGGTCCTAAGAATTCAAATGATTGAGGACATATAGAATGAAGAAAATGAGGAATCAAAGGTATAAATTTGACAACAACCATTGATCTCTCAAAAGAAGAAAAATAATTGCATCATCATACATCCATGGTCCACATTAGAATATTAGATACTCCTAAAATAAATGAGGTGCCTTCATAGGCACAACATAATTCTTATAGATAGAGCTTCAAGTTAAGAAGGAAATGAAAAGACCACCCAAATCCAGGATGTTTGGATGTAGAGAAGGGTGCTATAAAATAGTGACTATAGAAAGAAAAGGAATAATAAACATGCAAGAGGTAATATTTGCAACAAGAAGCACAAAGATGCAAAACAATGGTCATGTAGGTAGAAGCTAAACAAGAAAGAGAGAAGAAGCTTAGAAAAATATTAGTTGAAGCCATTTAAATGGAGTTAGAGCTGAGAGCACAAGATAAAGGTATGTCATCTTAAATTTATTCACTCCCTAATTCCTCATCAATTAAAATTCTAGCCTCACCACCATGCCAATATCATCAGTCTTCAAAAATAATCCTTGCAATTGTAGAGGTTATAGTAGAGGCACATAACTCTCTTTTAACTTTGCCTCCATATCACAAATACCACAAATTCAATCGACTATCCTACCATTCCATGAATCTATTTTTCTGAATCAACAATACAGCCTACAAGACTCTCCACCACACCCTCCACTATCTACTCCTTTGTTTACAACCCAAAAGAGTTATATTTTTTTGGAAATCATATCCCCTATAAAATCAATTATTTCCTACCCTCTTACCCTACTACTGACCTTCCTGGCTACCCTGATTCTCCCATTTGTAAACATGAAAAATACACCATATGCAATAAAATAGAATGTTATATTAAATTAAAAGAGTCTTTTTTTTATACATATTGTCCCTTTTATAGGGAATTTTACAACATTGATATATTGAAATAAAGAGAGATCACTTTCACAATTCAAGGACGATGTCTTTGTTCTTCGTGTTACAAGAAAATGTGGGTGATATGTTGGAGTTGTGCTTGATGGAGTTGAGTTGATTTGAGTCTCTTCAAAGATCTGCACACAAGCAAACAAATAATATGTTATTAGCACTTTCTTATATGATGAAAAGCATAAATAAAAAGATCAACCAAAGCTTAAAAAAAAATAAAGGTATGAAAATATATTACTCAAAAAGCATGCAAAAGTTCTAGGTAAATTTTGGTAGCATTTCATTAAGTAAATCCTTAGCTTCCTCTAATTTGGCCATGGGTGGGTGTATTTATAGGTAAATTTGCCTTGGGTGAGTAGGATGTTATTTGAACTCCACATAGGCTCCACATGGTTAGGGTTATATGAGGGAAGGATCTAGAGAGAGTGAGGTGGAGGGCCTCATTTAAGTGCCTTGGGGAAAGGAGGAGTCTAGAAGGATGGAAAATAATTTTAAATTGTGCTTCTAGATGCATGGGGGATTGTGGAGGGAATTTTAAATTAAATAAAAGGTGAGGTTTGCATAGGAGGAGGTGACATATTAAAGATCTTTGGGTAGAGTGTCCTAGGGATATGGGATATTGATTTAAAATTGGGTTATAGGAGAATGGAAAAATATTAAAAATTAGGAGGATAATTATGTGTAGGAGAGGACTTGGTCTGAGGAGGGTTCACCAAATGAATATGGCTATGATTTAAAAATAGGCCTGGAAGATATTTTCTAACTACCCGGACCAATGGGTTAACATTATTAAGAAAAAATACCTTAGGCAACGACCACTGATGGAAAATTTCCTTATGCCTCTTGGGTCTGCATTCTGGAACTCGGTGTGCCAAAACCAATCTATCATTCAAAGAGATGGACACTAGAAGCTTGGATATGGATCACTAATAATATTATGATAAGACTCATGGATTATAGCTCAGCCCTTGATTCAGGATCAGTCTGTAAGTATTCTTAAACCTATCACCGATCTGATTTTTGGTCCCAAAGTTGAGAATTTCATCAATAATGAAGTTGTGGTCCCCCACTAGGTTGATATCCCTACTGGCCTATATTCCCCTAAGCTTTTCTCAACTCATCTTCATTTAGCAGAGCATCTTCAAACTCACTTTATCCCAAGTACCAGACCACATGATACTCTCTTTTGGAAATTTAAACAGTTGGGAATTTCTTAGTTAATACCATATATATAGCTATGAATGAACCTAAATATGATTGGTTTCCTTCTAATAGTATCTGGATCAAAAACCTTATTTCAAAAATTACCCATTTTTTTTGTTGGTAGCAAAAAATAGACTCCTCACCATCGATAACTTGATAACCCATGGTATGATCCTACCCAATAGATGTTACTTATATAAATTTGCATGGGAATCAGTTAATCATCTATTTCTAGAGTGTCCCTTTTCTAGCCTTGTCTTGTCCATGATCCTATTAAATGTTTCCATATCTTGGGTTGCTCCTCAGTCTATCAGTGATCTTATTACCTAGTGGCCAAACCCCTTTAAGTCCACATGCCTAAATTTTTGGTGGTTGATCATTCTTCCTCACTTTATATGGAAAATTTTGTTGGAAATGAATAATTGAGATTTTCAATTTTCATCCCTGGATCTGGAGTCGATATGTTTGAGAGCTATGACTTTGCCTTCAAAAATGCCAGTATCATGTCTTTTGAGTATTGTCCTTCATCAACATTTGATATTCAAGTGGCATGTTATGCTAACCTATCTTTTGAGGTTTCTGGTCATTCCTAGGATGTTGTGGACATATACCTTGTCTCTTGGATTCCCCCTCCCCCTCAATGGTTCAAGTTAAATTTTTATGGTGCATAAAAAGGAAACCCTAGTAATGCAATTTGTGGAAGTGTAATCATGGATGATATAGGTCATATTGTCCTGGCTTATGTAGAAAAACTTGGAGTCCAATATAAAAATTTTGCAAAAGCTTGAGCAGTTGTTCGAGGTATCCAAATGGTTATCGAGTTCAATATCTAGTATCTGATAATCGAGGGAGACTTGTTAAACACTATAAATTATTTGAAATAGGTCTCGCATCCACCTTGGAACATGCAGCCAATCATCGAAGAGTCCATTATCCAGTTAAGGGTGATTAACAATAGGTGTATTCAAAATATGTATAGTGAAGGTAATTGGGTAGCAGATACAATGGTAAAATTTGGGTTAACTATCCAATCCCTGTTGACGTGGGAGGGAAACCTTCCCCAATGCATCATTGATTCTTGTAGTGAACTTGCAATTACTAATGTTGAATAGTGCCACGATGTCAAGGATCATGATGGCTCACAATGCGAGGTGAATTATGGGATATTATTACATTTATATGCCAAGGTGGCACATTGGCACTTGCAAAATGAGGACAGGATATAGAACATCACACTTTCTATTTTTGTCCATGGGCGGTGTTGTAAAAATCTAGGCTATTTTTTAGCTTATGGAATTTTGGCTTGTTTTGTAGGGAGTCGAACCTTCATGGGATCCTCCTTATAGCTTTTATATAAGGTTTTGGTTCCCTTATAAAACCTATTACTAATAAAAAAAATTGTGGCATGTCCTTGGGCCAAGTGGTATTAATTAGGATTTTGACAAGGCACATTTTTAAATTTAAAATTACCTTTTTAGGCATGAGGGGGTAGTATCATATGAGGTGGCATATTATATGGGAATTTTTTAATTTTAAAATGAGGGGCAGTTCTCTAGGCTTCTAGAGATTTTTTTTATTAAATACCATGCTTAGATCTTTGTTTAATCCTAATTAGGGACTCTTAATATTATACTTAATTAGTGTTAATTATCCTTTTGATTATTTTATTCTTTTAGCATTTTATATGCAAGGGAGGTAATAAATAGGGCTCATGATGGTGATGTAAATTATAATTAATTAGAATAATACATGTTTTAATTAATTTCTAATGGCATATGGAAATGATTAGGAATTATGGTTATTTTTTATTAGTGTTTTGTTATTTTTGTGGGTATAGGAAATGTGTTTTGATTATATTATTTATGTTTAATTTTTGTGGTATGCTTCTAAAGTTTTATTAGGAAATATTAGGTATTTTAGGTTAATTTTAATTGTGCAAGGCTTATTTAGGTATGTTTATTTATAATTTATTATGTTATCAAAATTATCAATTTTTGATGTCTACACCTGTAGCTATTGAAGAGCCACTGTCAAATTTTTTCTCTACCATTTAGATAGAAAAGGAGAATTAAAAAAGGTGGAAGGAGGAAGAAGAGCATATTTAAGAGTTGCAAGATAAATAGGAAAAACAAATCACCATGGTTTATGACACACTAAATCCCATCAAAGAAACAAGAATTAAGGTGATGGCCAAACCAAAAGTCAAGAATCCTATCTCCTAGATGAGACTAGAAGATTGGAAAATAGAGGAGCATAGTAGAGATATCTCCAAGATATCAAAGGTAGAAACCCTTTCGATCATTCATACAAAGGCAGACACATTGTTCATATAATCCAAAATAATTAATAAAAGTTTTGTAGCTACTAATAAGAGGATAAACACCCTTGAGGTAAAGCTCACGAAAGAAGGATTGGATCAAGATGCCCTAAAAATGAAGTCATAAAATTGAATGGCATAATTGATAAAGCCTCGTCTGAAAAGGAGTTGCAGCTAAAAAATGAAAATATCAAGCACCTGAAGGTGGAGCTACAAAAGGTACAAGTAAAAAAGGAAAAGGATAAGCCACATGGCTCACAAATATCTAACGATTGGCGTAGACAACCATGAATGATTTACAGTAGGAAAATGATAAGCCATATGGCTCACAAATATCTAACGATTGGTGTAGACAACCATGAATGATTTACAGTAGGAAAATGATAAGCCATATGGCTCACAAATATCTAACGATTGGCTTAGAAAATTCAGGGGCCACTATTAGAGACACATAAGAGGAGCAATTTTACGTGCTTTCCTCCCTTTATATAAAAAGCTTCAACAAAATATTGTTATTTCTATAGAGGTTAGAAAGAATATAGAAAGGGGAAAAAATGCTTTAAAAACCAAGTTTCAAGAAGAATAAAAATTTAGAAAAATGCTAAGATATCCTAAGGAATTCCCTACTTTGCATAAACAACTTAACAAAGATATAGAGGATTGGATATTTTTGGCTCACCAGATATATCGTGCAAATGAACTCATTGATCTAGGATAAGAAATTTTCACCATCATCAGAAAGGAATATGAGGAAATAAGCACCACTACAAAGGAAATGAGCACCATTGAAATCCAATATGAAAGTGAGATTGACTCACCGTCATAACCACTTGAGGTGGAGAGGGTCTTCTCAAAATTATACAATATTTCTTGGATCCTAACAAGAGCATAAAACTTAGCTAAGAGGTATAGTGACCCTCCTTATGCCAATGTTTATAGATTAAGGAGGGCTATTTTTGAACTCATAATAATCCTAGATCCTTCTCTAGAGGTTTGGAAAAAAATGTACCATGATTTTTATATTATCATACCATATCAAGTTGTTTCATATAATGGATAGACATTATAAGTAGCTTCACAAAAGGAGCATCAATAGGAAAGAGAATTATAGACACTAAAATCATGTCAATCCAATTATACTGCAATGACACCACTCTTATCAACACCATATGCCCCCCTTGGGTAACCCTCAAGGGTTAAACAGTTGTCCTAACTACTTTTGGGAAGGTTTAACCCACTTATGGGAAGTTTTAGGTCATGTAGCCATGGTCATCCCACCACAATATGGGCACAGTTCATGGCCATCCCCCCTAGAGACAACCACCAACAACCATCCTTGGGTGGGATGACCATTGTCTAGGCCCCTCAAAAATTCAAGGGTGGAATAACTGGTAATAAAATTTTAAAATTTATCTTACCCAATGATTTATGAAATACTGAGGGCCTATCAAATCGATCACAACCTACAAATTGGAGGCCCAAATTGGAGGCCTCTTCCACCCAATGTATGTGAAGGGTTTTGAAAAGTGGCAACATCTACCTTGCATGCCCCAACTTGACCATTTGACCATGTGGTCCTCTTGGGCTATAAATTTGATTCACTCCACCCAATTTTAATGAGAGGTCTTTGCAATATTCATAACAAAGTGCTTCCAATATTCACTCTCCCTTTAACTCGCATATTTACCCTTGGAATATTTATCAATCGAAGGAGGTTTCCAAGACATCCCCAAATACATAAATATATTCTAAAACCAACCCATTTTTGTGAATTAGATCATAAAATTTTATGAAAACATCCCTAAGAGTAATTTGAATCAGATCATAAAGGAAATGGTGGTAAAAACCACCAGGTTTGGTGGTCGTCCCCACTTAGTATGATTAACAGTCCTAATTGAAACACTCAGGGATGGCCATGAATTTGCACACAAATTTGGATCAATTTTAGTGTATATAATTTCTAAATTAGTTTATATACATCATAATAGAATTTGGTGCATTTTGTATTAGTTTTGAACCATCAATTAGATCTTTCATTATAATAGTCCCAATTGGAACACCCAAGGATGGCCATGGATTCTAATTATTATTTCATTTTAATTTCTGCATAGATCATTCCTAAAGTAGACAATATGCATTATGCTAAGTTTTGGTACAATTTAGAATAGTTTTGCACCACCTATTTCATATTTTGTATCCAATGTTGCATGCATATTTCTGATTTCATATTAATCCACACATGGTATTAATCAATTTGAATTCTTTACATGTAGATCTAGGTATTTTAGCATGTAAGGAAGGAGCTACAAATTTTAATATGGATAGATCATCACAGTGGTAGAAAAATCCCACTCTTCAATTCGTGAGTGCGAGGAAGACACTAAAATCGGACCTTGAGTTTCTGAAAGGATTATATCCTTTGAACATTGTAATAAATTGTATCAACTAAGAGCCCCCAAGGAGAAATTTTTAAACCGTGTAATTGACAAATGAATTAATATAAAGAGAGCCCCCCATTTCTTTCACTTATTTTTCATTATGCTTACATTAATGTCACTTTTGAATTCTTAAATAGAACAATATATGCTTTTCGTTTCCCTTTTCTAGGTGCACCATTTTTCCCACTCTACAGTGGCGATCATGGTGGGACCCCTATATCATTTCATTTTTGCAAGTTTTTACTCTATTTTTGTCCTTGAAATGTTGTTTTTTTTTGTTGTTCTGGCCTAAAATGACCCCTGATTTCCTAATTGTAACACCCAAGGATGGCTACAACAATCATCCTACCTAGGGATAGCCCCCAAATTTGCAACCATCCCACCTTGGAATGACCACAAAAATAGGGGGTTTGTAGCTCAAATTGACAAAAATAACATCTTAGGCTTTCAAGATAGGTATCTAAACCTTTACTTTGTATAATTATTATTTAGAGAAGGTTAAATTTAGTTGTTTTATATATTTTCCTTGTATTTCGAAGGGTAGATTTTACTTTTAATTAAAAACAACAAAAATAAATAAAAACAAGAAAATAACAACATAAGCATTCAATTATGTGGTTTTATGGCTTGCAACCTACCTAACAATTAAGTTTCCATATAGGGTAAGAATTTTGAAGGTTTTATGATTTATGCAATACTTATAAAAGTGAAACATTATTTTGCATTTAGTGAAGTATCATTTAGTGCTATTTTATTTTGCTTTCTTTAAGTATAAAAGGAACCACAGACACTACGTCATATTTTAACATTAGTGAGTTGGAAATTCAACCCCAACAATTAATAGAGGCCAATTATGGTGGGTTTCATCTCCACCCATTGGCTCACATGATACAAACCCTATTTTTTGCCAAAGCCAACTCCAAGAACCATCTTAGAGATGGAAAATAGCATGCATTCCTCTTAGGAGGATGTATCACTTCCCACAATCAATAGGGGTGAGGACTAGTAGGACCTATACTCCTTGATCGGGTATGGGCTTCATATCCATGGTTTGGTTAGTTTACATGACCAAAATTTTATTGTCAGTTGTCAAGCTATAAGTATACAGGTGAAATCCTTTAAACAAATTGAGAATTACATCAGCAAAATTCAAACACATGAAAATGGATCTATTTTTAAAACAACAAATTAAAAACACACCAAATAGTTTTAGAAACACACATAAAATATTTAAAAGATATAAACACTTGTATTATTGTGTATTTATTATTTTTGTGTGTTGCATCATTAAAATTTGTAAAGGATATAATCACGTAGGATTTAAAATAAAGTAGTTATGGTATGCACCTGTAACCAAGCCTATTCAAGGGTTGACACTATAGAGAGTAGGTACGAAGGCATAGACCATCTCTGATTTGATCCCAAGGATATGATTATACCTCCTTGGTAGCCTTCGACTCACCCAAGTCCTAGAATAGTATATCAGGAACCTAACATATAAGGGACCCCTGCACGAGATACCCCTACAGGTTTTTGTCCTAATTATAGAAATTACATTCTAGATATAAACAATTCACATACCTTCTTTCAAGAACGAAAACTATTCATACATACAAAAGCTGTAGCACCCTAAAATTGGCGTAGTAAAATTGTCATAATTACATTCACCTTAGTAAATAATTTAAAATTCAAATTTAACCTCCCAAACCACCCGTTAACCGTCGGGTAATCTGTTTCCCCCTTTTCCATGCCATTTTTAGAGGTTGTTTTGATCGTTTGATGATATCGTCGCCGATCAGACGATATCACCCCAGATCTGACTATTTCATCTGGACTAGGACGTCCAGATGATCTTGTCGCAAAACTGATTTTGCACAATTAGCTTCTGTTCCAACGGGTCTCCAATTTAGGCAGAAGCATGTCTGCGCCATTAGGGACCCTCCCCCATTGGAGATCTCCCAAATTGGGATGATCTCTAACCTCCTAACTACTCCCCTAAGCCTATTTAATCCTAAGCTATTCTCTTAGCACCCCCCTGGCTGAAATTCTTTGCAATTTAACTCCATCTACGCTGAACCATCCCAATTTTTCATTTGCACTGGTCCCATACCAATTTTGTTGCAAGTACATCATTGTTTTTCAGCCGGAGCCAGCACACATCATCGCCGACGAACCTGTTCAGATCGGAGGTGAACCTGTCAAATTCGATATGATTTCGTACTAATGCGAGACGATCTCGACTGTAGTCCATATTGAGGCAATTAGTGCCTGAATTTTGCATTTCTCAACCTTTTCTCTGCTGTTTTATTTTGCAAATTAGATAGTTTATTCAGTGTTTATGTTATTTTACATTTGGAGTTCACCCATTTAGCTTAGATTGCATACTAAGATCATGATTTGTCATTAGAATATCGTAATTTGCTTGAATTTTTGTTCATAACTATTATTCAGTATTTATACAGTCATTTGGTGTTGTTTCCCTCTGTTAGCATAGTAGTATTCGTTGTATTTTGTATCTATTTTTTTGCTTGCAAGTCTTTGACGAATTCGTCAGATATCAAATGATTCTGTCAGATCTCAGATGATTCTATCGAATTCTAGATGATCCTGACTGCTTCAAACATCAAAATCATCACCAGACATCCGGATCAGGTATTCCTCATTTGTATTTTGTAAATTCTCTATTTTATGTCTTTAAATCTATTTTCAATACTCATTTAATTTGCATTTTCATGTAGATTAATCTAGATTCATTTGGACAAACCTAGGATATGAATGCTTAAGGTTAAAAACAAACACATTAAAACACATTCCAAACCTAGGCGTGGAAACTGCCATTAAATGTTTCCTGGTGAACCCACCATCCGTCAAAAAATCATCAAAATACACCTCCTTTGAGAGGTGGGACCTTCACAAAGTCCTCTCAGTCCGAGGTACCACAACATCCTTTTTCCATCCTCCTTTTAGGCACGGATCCTATAGCCTGAAGGTAAGGGTGTGAAAAATTTGGAGCGATACATTTTGGTGAACCCGACATGAATGCATCATAACCTTTTGAAAAAAAAAAAACATATATAGAACAACTAAAACATAGATGCATTTTAAAGCATTTAAATTCTAAAATCATGTTTAGATGGTAGCTCCTAAGAAAAGGTTAGCAGTTACTATAAATGTAGAAAACCAATTGGCAACCATAGAAATCAATTCTATGCTTAATGTGCCTGAAACAAGTAGGAATCAATTCCTATGGAATGAACTTGACAGAAGACTTAGTCTCATCTCATCTAGGTCCACACAAATTAAGCAAATCAAGAGGCTAGTCTTAGATAGAATCCTGGATCCTCATCAACTAGTTTTTTATCATGAACTTCAGAGAGCCTGCCATAGATGGTTAGCTTATAGGAGAGCTCTAGTATCTTCAGAATTGTTCACCTTCGAGGAATACCTCGAGAACGCAGCCATTGTGCACCAGTTCCTAAGTTGTGTAGAAGACCAAGAGGTTGTTCTTACAGATAGGGAAATATGGAATAGAGTTCCGCGAGCTATGCTATATCGAGAGTATTTCCACTAGCTTTACTTTTATCAACCAACATCTGAGACATATAATATCACTATAGCTCTTTTCATCAAATTTTTAAAAGAAAACTTTCAATTTGAAGAACACTTCATGACTCCTAAACAACTCGAACCTATTAATGATATTTATAAATTTTTTATAGAAAACTAGATTATTACTTCAGTATTATTTCTTGCATTTTATTGTGTTATTTGCTGTCTTTATTATATCATTTCAAAAACTAAAAAAATTAAAATTAAAAAACATAGCAAAAAATTAAACATTTCATTTCAAATATTGTAGTAGGTATATAGTAAATATATACCTCTTAATTTGTTGCATATATATATATATATATTTGCTGAAATCAAAATTAAAGCACCATGCCTAAACTTAGGAATGGTAAAGAAACTTTAGGAGAAGAAGAAGATTGGTTACAAGATACAACTAGAGACCCAAATGTCCTTCTTGGAGATCCAAATCCGGAAGGAGAAACTCTAGGTCAATCAGAAGAAGACTTAGGTGAAGATAAGGAACAAGAAGGAAGTGTTAAAGAGGATGGATCCTCAGCCCCTAGGATAGCTCCAAATGGAACTATTGCTTTTGACAACATAGATCATTTCAAGAAATTTCTCAGTGATAACATTGATGACCTTAATGTGGCAATTCGTATTGATAAAGGGCAAGTTAGTGACACTCAGGCAGCTTTGGAATGTATGTATGATGTGCGCATTAATCCCTTATCTTTCATTGATCAAGAAAGTGATAAGGCTGGACCATCCAATACGGATATGGTCATTATGGATCAAAACATGTCAAAACAACAGGCTATCCAACCTCCTAAGGAACCTGTTATTCAACCTTCCCCCATAAAAGAAGTCTTCCTTCACTACTTTATTCCACCAAACTATTGAGCAATATGCTTCAAGTAAACAAAAAACTAAAACAAAGCCAAATACAAACTTTCAACAATATGGAATACAACATAATACAACTTCAAAATTCCTTCATAATACTTTTCCTACCAATAATTTACACAATAGTAACATGGCATCTAATCTGCATGTTCCTCCATCATATGCCCATAAAACCCATGTCAATGCCCTACCGAACCAATATGGGGGGAAAAATAGTAATTTGGAAGGCATGGTGAAATAGTTAGCTTCGCGTATGGACCAGATAGATCCCTACCGTCCCTCATATAATTATCGAGAGATCTGTAGTCAACCTTTGGATCCCATAGTTGTAGCTCAACCATACCCTAAGCATTTTCCCATGCCTATCTTGCCTATATATAAAGGAACCAAAGATCCCATAAAGCATCTTTGGATGTTTAGGATAGCATGTCACGACATATCACATGATGACTTGCTATTATTAAAAATGTTCTTGAAAAGTTTAGGTGGAATGGCATTAGAGTGGTACTATCAATTGCCCACTCATTCTTTGAGAAACTTCGAAGAAACAACGGAATCATTTGTCCATCAATTTAGTGCCTACATCGAGAGGCATGTAACTATTAAAGACCTATACAATTTAAAACAAGACAAAGATGAATGTTTTGCCGATTTATTAGCTAGATGGAGGCAATTGATAGGAAAACTACACTTTGTGCTGCCTTATAGGGAAATGTTGGACATTTTCATCAATAATTTACAAGAACAAATATCTTATGAGCTATCAACCGCTACTTTAACTACCTTCGATCAAGCTATAGATTTAGCTCGAAGAGTAGAAGATGCCCTCATTAGGAGAGGCCAACTTAGGAAGAAGGATGATGAGAAAACATCCAAAAATCAATATAAAAACAAACAAGTTGTCAATGATGGAGTCACTGACAGCAAAAATATTTCTAATGTCAATACAACGAAGACAACAGAAAAATTCATATTGAAACCTCCTGATAAGCCTCCTCGATAATTCACTAGATTAAATCAACCCTTATCAACTATTTTGCCTCAATTGCTCGAAAGAGGTTTGATCCAATTACCAGCCATCAAGGAACCTGATCCAACTATACCTGGATATAGAGCTGACTTACATTGTGATTTCCATAGAGGACCTGGACATTCTACCAACTCTTGTAAAAGGTTTAAACATAAAATACAAGATTTGATTGACAATAATGAAATGGAAGTGCAAGCCTTCCAACCTAAACAAAACCCTCCTAATAATACCCAAAAGACCGTTTCCCAAAATCAAAATCAAAATGCCAATCAAACTTTAGACATATTTCAACACCCTTTACCAAGACATGGTAAAGAGGTAGCCAATCAAATCGAACATCATAATGTTCCCCCTCCTACCCGATATGTAGGAACCATTAGCAGACAATTACCTGTTCAGGATCCTCAAATATTTGACACGACCTTATCCCTGGTTACGACCAGGCCCTTACATAATTTTCAAACTTCTGATTCTAGTGATATAGAATCAGATAGTGAAAGTGAGCTAGAAATTACTTCAAACCAATTGAATAGTTCTGAAAACGAGTCAGATCCTATTCAACTCGTCACAGATGCTATGGTTCTAGAAGAACCATTTCCTAGAAGAGTCACTACTCGACCTTCTTCTAATATATTCCTTTCTAATGAACAAGCCATCAATGCTCAATCGAGACTAGTTTAGCATCTTCATTATAACATTGTAGGTACCATTAGAGTCATTAGTCGACAACAAGCTCAAAATTCTCAACAAGAACCAAACCAAAACGATGGATCGGCTCCATTTGTTTTGAAAAACCCCAATAAAGGGAATCATGCTCCTACTATTCAACCTAAACCCCCTTACAATATTAATGAGTAATTGTCCAATACTACGGCCAAAATTTCCCTGTTAGATTTATTAAGATCCTCTCCCACCCATAGGGATGAGTTGATGCTTACATTGAGCCAAATGATGGTACCTCAAAACATTCAACCTGAAGCTATGGCCAATACTATCATCACTCGAGAGATTGATTGTATTGACTTCCGAGATAAAGATATCCCACAACACAATTTACATAAGGACAATCCCTTATACATTACTACTCTAATTGGAGATGTAGCCATCAAAAGAGTTTTTATTGATAATGGCTCATCTCTAAAAATTTGCACTTTTGACTTCTACCAACGATTTGGCTTTAGAAGTGATGAAATGAAGAAAACTGATATGATTATCAAAGCTTTTAATGACGAAACACAAGAAACATGTGGAGTTATTACCCTCCCATTGCAAGTTGGTCCTAGAACCCTAGAAACAATCGTGTTTATTGTACATTGCCCAACATCATACAATATACTTTTGGGTCGCCCTTGGATCAATGCCATGGGAGCGGTCCCATCAAATTTACACCAATGTGTTAAATTTGAGTTTAAAAATCAATTGGTCACTATCCATTGTGACCCTAGACCTTTTGATATGTGTGCTTTGGTAGAACCCGTTGGAGTGCAATTTTGCCTTGCTCTGTCATCCACACATCCTAGTTCTTATTTTTCATCTAAAACTGTGAAACATACACCCATAACTTCACCTATTTCCCCTCCATTAATTTCATCCTCCTATATAGACCAACAACCCTCTAAACAAATCATTTTAGAACCTCAAAAATATCTTAAATCTACAACCAATCCTTCAAGTTCTACCCCTATAAATTCAAATCTTCTAGAAACAACTATCATACCTTCCACATCTCAAGACATAGGTAATAATCCATCTACATATTATGCCCTTTTTGATGAAATTTTACCAGATTTATTCACAACCTTAATACTAGAAAAAACAAATGCTTTCATGCAAGATTCAATTCTTTTAAATAACTTACCGCAATCTCCCCATACTTTACGCCTCCCACAACCTATGGGAAGTACTTACCAAGTCGAGAGTTGTGCCTTCATTTATAAAGGATATGACTGGGAAAGAATCCCTCGGAATATCAAAACTCATCATGAGGGATACGCTCGGTGTTATTTTACCAATGATTATATTAAAGCTAAACCCATGATGCTTAAAATGGGATATAAAGGGAAATGCTTGGGACCTTTCCAAAATGGCATGAAAGAACCTTTCGAGGTAGAACCGTGGCCTACCCGCTGTGGTGTGGGCCTATTTCCTAGTAAGGGTCAACCCTTTCCTTTTGAAGATGATGATCATCTCATATGCTATCAAGATTATTTGGATAGGCATGTGCATTTGCCTCTTAAAAATTAGTCATTTTCATGTAACATGCTATCCATAGCTTACCCTGAAATGATTGCTGACCCCGATGAAGAGTTGGAAGGAGATATCTTCCATGATGTCTCTGTTGAAGAGATGTTACACAATGGATTTTATTTTGATGGTTCTATACCAACTATAGCCCAACTTGAGGCCACTAATCCTCAAGATGAATTATCTAAATTAACCTTACAAGAATTACAAGAATTGGGCGTTTCACCCGCCCCACCTAATTTTGAAAGATATCTACACATGGAGGTAGAAAACGTCATTAAAATTAATATTGGAACTGAGGACAATCCTCACATAATCAATATTGGATTAGAATTAAGTCAAGAAAAATAAGAACAATACATGGCATTCCTTAAAGATTATGAAGATGTCTTCGCTTGGACATACGAAGATATGCCAGGTCTAGACCCTTCTGTAGTCATGCATCATCTAGTGGTCCATCCGGATGCTAAACCTATTAAACAAAAACTTAGAAAAATGCATCCCAAAGTGGCTCTGCTAGTCAAAGGGGAGTTAGAAAAACTCCTGAATGTTATCTTTATACAAGCTATTGATTATGCTAAATGGATCTCAAATGTAGTTCCAGTCACCAAGAAAGAAGCCACCAAAGTTAGGGTTTGCACAGATTTTAGAGATATTAACGTTGCATGCCCTAAAGATGACTTTCCTCTTCCAAACATGGATCAAATCATTGACTTTACTACCGAGAGTGGGATGATGTCCTTAATGGATGGATTCTCTGGTTATAATCAGATCAGGATAGCTCCTAAAGACCAGGCTAAAACAACCTTTATTACCCCCTAGGGTACCTTTTGCTGGAAAGTGATGCCATTTGGCTTAAAGAACGCAGGTGCAACTTATCAAAGAGCTATGACCTACATTTTTCATGATATGATGCATGATATCCTACATGATTATGTAGATGATATCATAGCTCGCTCTATTATTGAAGATAATCATTTAGATTATTTAAGAAAAGTTTTTAATCGATTACGATAATATCTTATTCGATTAAATCTAGAAAAATGCATATTCGGAGTTAAATCCGACAAACTATTAGGGGTTTTAGTTTCTTTACGTGGTATTGAAATTGACCCTCTCAAGATTGCGGCCATCACTGATATGCCCGCACCTACTAATAAATCTGAGTTACGAAGTTTACAAAGTAAACTTCAAGCCATCCGTCATTTCATTGATAAGCTGGTGGAAAAAACTGGTCCCTTTCTTAAACTCCTTAAGAAGGATGTCCCTTTTAATTGGGACACAGAATGTAGAGAAGCTTTTGAACTTCTCAAACAATACCTCCTTAATCCACCTGTGCTTTCACCACCTAAATCCGATCGCCCATTTCTCCTATATATTTTCGCTTCAGATTCTGCATTAGGAGCTATGTTAGCTCAGCTTGATGATGAAAAGCAAGAACGTGCTAATTATTACATTAGCTGAACCTTCATCAGTTACGAAACTCACTACACAACATTAGAAAAACTATGTCTAGCCGTCGTGTTTGCTACGCAAAAATTATGACATTATATGCTTAGTCAAAAAACTTATGTCATTGCTAAATACGATCCCTTAAGGTATCTCATGAGTCGACCTTATTTATTGGGTCGCATAGCCAAATGGGTTCTTGCTCTAAGCGAGTTTGATCTCACATTCATAGGACAAAAGTTTGTTGAGGGTCAAATCATAGCAGATCAATTAGCTGCTGCACCCTTAGAATCTACCCATCCCCTCATCATCAAATTTCCTAATGAATGCCTTCAATTAGAGGTAGACCATATTGAACAATGGTCCTTATACTTTGACGGAGCCCGATGCATGAGTGGGGCTGGTGCGGGTATTATTTTAATATCCCCACAAAAACATCTTATTCCTCTGTCCTTCAAATTGACATTTGCTTACACCAACAATACTGCTGAGTATGAAGCTCTAATCCTTGGATTACGAGCTACCCTAGCGCTAAAAATTAAACACCTTTTAGTTTTTGGTGATTCCCAACTGGTTTTAAACCAAATTAATGAATTTTATCAGACCAGAGATCATAAACTGCATCCATATAAGGCCTATGTATTATAATTAATGTCTTTATTTGATCAAGTTACCTTGGAAGCTATTCCTCAAACTAGCAACCGTGCAGTTGATGCTATGGCTGCAGCTGCATCTCTCCTGCCCTTGGAGTTAGATGACGAATATGCCACTATCATTATTCGTCGACTCCAAGAACCTGCTTCAAATAAGTCATGCTTAAAGCCTTTGGATGTATTTCTAATCAATGAAACTACTCCTAAACCTTGGTATACAGACATATTTGATTTTCTCCAAAATGGGACTTTCCATTCCAATTCTAATAGAAACCAGCGTTGGTTATTACGTCGTCGAGCAAGTCAATTTGTAATAATTGGTAATACTTTATATAGGAGATCTTTTGAAGGTATCCTATTAATATGTTTAAACTTAGAAGATTCTAAATCAGCCTTGAGTGAAGCCCACGATGGATCTTGTGGAGGACACTTTAGTGGTAGTGTTATTGCTAAAAATTTCCTTTGGATAGGATACTTTTGGTCTACCATGGAAACGGATGCACATGAGTATGTGCGCCATTGTGACAAGTGCCAAAAACATGCTGACCTTGTCCATGCACCTGCACAAGAGCTACAGGCTATTTCATCTCCTTGGCCCTTTTCTAAATGGGGTTTAGACATTATTGGCAAAATCAATCCTGTGTCATTTGATGGACACAAGTTCATCATAACCGCCACTGAGTATTTCATGAAGTGGGTCGAAGCTATGCCTTTAGCTTCCTGCACTAGCACACAAGTTTCTAAATTTATTTTTAATCAAATCATTTGCAGGTTCGGAATTCCTGCCAATCTCATCTCTGACAATGGAACTTGCTTCAAAAATAAAGATGTTAAAAAATTATGCCAAAAATATAAGATTCAACATCGCTGGTCCACTCCCTATTATCCTCAAGGTAATGGTCAAGCAGAAGCATCTAACAAAAATTTAATCAAAATTCTCAAAATATTGGTCAATAAAACTGTCCGTGATTGGCACATTCAATTATATCCAGCCTTGTGGGCCTATCAAACTAGTGTTCAAACCCCCACGGGAACTTCACCATTTGTTTTGGTTTATGGTGCTGAAGCAGTTTTTCCATTTGAATTGGAAGTTCCTTCTTTGGCTCTGCTACTTCAAGATACCGAAGTAGGAGATGAATATCGATCCGGCAGACTCAGTCAGCTGGACCTCCTAGATGAAAAATGCATCAATGCTTTGGAGCATCTCCATTCTTACCAAAACAAGCTTAAAAGATCATATGCTAAGAAAGTTCGTCATCGATCCTTTGAGATCGACAACCTTGTTTTAAAAGAAAATCAAAAAAATACAAATGCAACTAAGGACCTTAAAGGTAAATTTGAGCCCAACTGGCTTGGACCATATGTTATTACTACCAAATTTGAATCAGGAGCATACAAATTATCTACCTTAGATGGTAAAGAACTTAAAGAACCCATGAATATTTTGCATCTTAAATGTTACTATGCATAAATTTGGTCATTTCATCCTTGTATATAATTTTTTATAATATTTCAAAAATTTTATCTTATATTTCTTTCAAATTTATAAAAATCCAAAAACATCAAAAATATTCATAATCATCAAAAAGCTTCAAAACTATTTGTTGCATTTATTTAAGGCACTTGTTAAATTTTTTGCTCAAAAATCAAACCAAAAATCAAAATAATGATAAAAATAAAAACAGCAATATTCTTGACTCTTTCGAAACCAAAACAAAATAAAGAAGAAAGAGAGAGTCAACATTCTCAAAACTTCTCAAAAGTGTTTATATATATTTTCTTACAATTATATGTTTCAAATTATTTTGGGATAAATTAGCATTTATTTGAATCCCTCACTTGCACACTCACAAAAATAAATATCTTGATTTTATCTGGCATGATTACTAATCTCTCTTATATCAAAGTCCACAAAATTCAATTAAATAAAGTTTGAGCATAGAGAATTGATCTTGTTATTTACTTAAACCAAGCACATCTTTTCACAATAAAATGATTATATTTGTAATTTCCATGTTTTGCTAAATAGTAGAAGTGATTTCTTGAGCGAAAAGTTTCCCCTGCTATCCTATCATGCACATGGTCTAGAATATTTGAGAATTGGCAAAAGGACAAGCTCAACCCTACCCAGAATAAAAATCCCTTGCTCTACAGCTAATCCGAGCAAGTAACCCTAGCAAAGAAAAAGAAAAGAAAAGTTCAAGAAAAAGAGAAAAGAAAAAAAAATGTTCTTTTATATCATTACAACAATTTTCCAAGCATTATCAAGAAAAAAATACAAAAGAAAAGCAAAAGCAAAAGCAATAAAATCCCTTTCCCTATCCCTTGAAAAGAAAAGAAGGGTTGATGAGCTTGAATCCCTGGAATTCTCAATTATTCGAAAACTGTGAGGTAAGCCCCATAACAGGTGGTTTGTGCCCAACTCGCTTGGCCTTGGGTAACTCCTAGCATGGTGATATGTCTGTCACATTAGTGACCTTCTTTTGTATAGACCTATGTCTGCTTATGTATTAGCTAGCTCTTGATAATCCGACCTACATAGTAGTCTAGTATGGTTATATGCATCTACATCATGGTTAATGAACACTTATTTGGTTTCTTCAAATCACTTGTATCATATTATCTTGCTCAAAACTAGTAAATGAACAATGCAATTGCACACACATTTGTATTTGAGATATTTTGTGTATCATTATGATAAGTCAAGATTGGAAATGAATTCACATATGCACACGGGATTCCTTATAAATCTAACTTTTGTCTTCAAAATCCTTTGAAATATTATTTTTGCAACTTGTTTGGAATAAATCAAGTACAGTTGTCTACCACAAAGACAACTATATAATAGAAAAATCAAAAATTTCTTTCAAAATATACAATCAAAACATATACATATATATCTGGTTGACTTTCGTGACGATGGTATAGTTTCAAAACCAAAATTGAAATTTTATGCCTAGCGCAAGTCCTCATTTTCATATTTTCTGTTCATAAAAAATCAACCATGCAATAAAACTATCTTTTTTGGATTTTCGCGATGATGGTATAAGTCTATACCTACATATTCTATGCCTAGCACAAATCATTGTAACAATTTTATTCCCCATTTATTAAAAATCATGAAAACCATATGACTTAATTCATTATGTTACACAAATTATGCTTTTAAAAAGCAAGCACATTTTCATTATTTCATGTCATTATGTCAACCTTCAATTTTGCAATGATGGTATAATTCCTAAAGAATTATCCAAAAATTTTATCACACTTAGGAATTTATGCCTAGCAAAAATCATTTTAACATTATTTCATGCATACTATTTTCATGAAAATCTGAAAACAAACCATCATCACCTTCATTTTCATCATTGCACCAAAGTCTTAAGACAGTCTCTTAAGCACTCTTTTACTTTTAACAATATTTCTATCCTGGGATTAGCTTGACGACCGAGTGAGCAGCGACTCCATGAAATGGTCTATAATAGCAACAATGTCCTTTGAAATTATTGTTAGAAGTCTCTTTTTATCTTTTACCACATTTCATCACAAACAACCAATTTGTTACATCAGATTATTTCATTTAAAATATTACAAGCATGACATTCAAATTATAATATTTCCAACGACATAATTACATCCAATTATCAAATCAATCAATCAAACATAAAAGCATCATAAGCACCACACAATACAAGTCATATGATCAAAACTATATCACCTCATATATATATCAACAATATATACATCATCAAAACTGGATTGGTATGCCACAATCTGTACCTCGGCATACTCAATCCTCTATCAACATAATAATAAACCAATGTTAGTCTGTACACAACTATGCAGCCCTCTAGCCTCGAGAGCCCCTCGAGCTCTTCGCATCATCTCCTCCCTCGCCCTGAGGTGGACGAGGTGGCCCCATCGTAGTCTGAGTAGTCCTAGTCCTTGATCGGGACGTGGTCCTCGATGACCCGATCCTGATCGGATCTGCAATGTTAGCTGGTAGGGGTAGTCTATCCACCTCTGGCACCAACTGGTAATACAATGTCTGGTAGAATGTAATTTGGGAAATAGCTCGTGTTAGCTCCCCAGAGCTCGCCCCTTTGCCCTATGCCCTGAGGCGTGCAATCTCGTCCTGCAGCTGTGACACCTTAGCTCGGTGGCGTGTAGTCTCATCCTGTAGAGTCTGCACCTGTGCCTGGAGACCATCTCTCTCCGCTTAGAGAGTAGCCATCTCTCTACTCTCTCCTGTGTCTACGCCCTTGCCCTTATCGAGCGATGGTGGCCTCTGTGGAGATGGGGGTCTCACCTCCCTCCTCTCCCTTTGTCGTGGCCTCTCTTGTGCCTGTGGCCTCCTCGGATCTCTCCTACCATGACCCTGGGCTGCCTCCATCACTGCCTGGCATCGCCTCCCTATCTAACACACAACCACATGAATCAAACCCAATGCCCTCGTCATACGAGGAGTGCAGATGCCTGTGTACCAGGCATCGTAGCCATCGGCTACCCCTGCGTCATCCCCATCCACTGGCTGGATGGGGGCATCATCCGCATCCTGGATCTAGAACCGCTGCATGTTGGGAGCCCCGCTAACTATGGTGTTATCTTGGATAGTCCAAGAAAACTCATAATCCCTCAGAGATGGGATCCCCTGCTGCAGACTAAACTACCTCAAAACTCGGTCATAGCGGTGGAGCTCCACCTCTCCCCTCTCCATCCATAGCTAGCAGACTCGCCTGACATGAGCCAACTCCTGTCCATCCTTGGCCCACCCTGGATGCTCCCTCCATGGCCTCCAGGTGATCTGATCCGGGACTAGGTCATCCAATAGCCTTTGGGACATAGGGAGGTCGATCCACCATTGTGACCCTCTTCGAAGCCACTAGTAGAAGACTCGGGGCCTCTCCCCGTCTACCCCTGTCAGAGGAAGCCCTACTGGCCTTCACACTGCAATGTGCTTCCAGCACCAAACCTGTAAGAGTGATGTCATGACCAGACATCGGTTGCCCTTGTACATGACCCCATACAAGATCTTGTACAACCGCCATAGTACATAGCTACCCCAAGAGAACCTGTACCCGTGGTCTTGCATATCGTAGCTCACATCTATGAGCATCCACGACACCCTGCACCTACTCTGGTGGCATAGCAAAAGTCCACCAACTACTCCAGCTAGCACCCGTGTGAGCCTAGATGCCCCAGGCATCTGGCGTAGTGCCTCGATATTAACTTTGCCCTTCTTCAGGGCAAAGCTCGGGTCACCACATAGTCATCCCATAGCATGGCCCTGATTGGCCATAGGAGTAATCAATCGTCCTTGTATGGGGATTCTTAGAATCCTCCATACATCCTCTAGAGTGGGAGTCATCTCCCCTGTCGGTAGCCAGAAACATGAAGAACCCAGATACCACCTCTCTGCTAGGGCTTTTAGAAGCCCCATATCTATAGACACCTGTGGCATCTCTACCACATGCTACAAGCTAGCCTGTTGCAGCTGATCTCGCTCTGCCTATGTGAGAGCGGCCAAGTCATCTCTCAACCCTCCATACTTCCATTCGCTGCTTTTTAGCAAACCTCTCTGCAAACATAAACAACAAAACAATAAACAATCATTAATAAACAATTCAAGTAATTAATAATGCAAGTTAAAAATCAATTTTTTTGCAATTGATGATATCGCCCACTATTGGACGATATCGTCCCAAATTTGAGCAGAATCGTCTCCGATTTCGCAAGCCGAAATCGTCTCTAATTTGACAAAATCATCCCCCTTTCGTCGATTTCGCCCTTGGGCAAAATTGCCGAGATTGAGACGATTTCATTGAAATCGGGATGATTTCGTCCCGACGACGTCAACGGTCTAAAAACGGCCGCGATGCTCAAAAATCATCTAAAAATTACCTACAAAGCATGTAAATTCAAATTAAAGCATCCTAGTTAAGTCTAGACTCTTACTCGTAGACCGCATCGGACCTCTGTTGATCTGTGCATCGTCTCCACCATTTTTGCTTCAGAGCTCTAAAAAACCAAAAAATGAACAGTAAAAATGAATGAGGGTTTTACCCTATTTTTTTTTAAATTTTATTCAAAAATAATTTTTTGCTTTTTCGCGTTTTTACCTCAAACGTTCGATTTGGGTAAAAACACAGAGGGGGCACCATAGTAAGCTGTCGTACGATTCGACCAAGAATCGTCACCTAAAAATGGGAATAATTTTTGCTTTCTCGTAGATCGAGAAGAACTCATCTTTAATGCATTTTCTTCAAAAAATTCGCTAAAGAGGGGGCAAAATGTAGCACCCTAAAATTGGCGCAGTAAAATTGTCATATTTACATTCACCTTAGTAAATAATTTAAAATTCAAATTTATCCTCCCAAACCGCCCGTTAACCGTCGGGTAATCCGTTTCCCCCTTTTCCGCACCATTTTTAGAGGTTGTTTTGACCGTTTGACGATATCGTCTTCGATCAGACGATATTGCCCCAGATCTGACGATTTCGTCTAGACTAGGACATCCAGATGATCTTGTCACAAAATTAATTTTGCACAATTAGCTTCTATTCCAACGGGTCTCCAATCCAGGCAGAAGCGTGTCTGTGCTGTTAGGGACCCTCCCCTGTTGGAGATCTCCCAAATTGGGATGATCTCCAACCTCCGAACTACTCCCCTAAGCCTATTTAATCCTAAGCTATTCCCTTAACACCCCCCTAGCTGAAATTCTCTATAATTTAACTCCATCTACATTGAACCATCCCAATTTTTCATTTGCACTGGTCCCATACCAATTTTGTTGCAAGTACATCATTTTTTTTCAGTCGAAGCCAGCACACATCATCGCCAACGAACCTGTTCATATCGAAGGCAAACTTGTCGAATCCGAGATGATTTCATACTGATGCGAGACGATCTCGACTACAGTCCATATTGAGGCAATCAGTGCCTAAAGTTTGCATTTCTCAACCTTTTCTCTGCTATTTTATTCTGTAAATTAGATAGTTTATTCAGTGTTTATGTTATTTTGCATTTGGAGTTCACCCATTTAGCTTAGATTGCATACTAAGATCATGATTTGTCATTAGAATATTGTAATTTGCTTGAATTTCTGTTCATAACTATTATTTAGTATTCATACAGTCATTTGGTGTTGTTTCCCTCTATTAGCACAGTAGTATTCATTGTATTTTGTATCTATTTTTCTGCTTGCAGGTCTCTAACGAATTCATTTGACGAATTCGTCAGATCTCAGACGATTCTGTCAGATCTCAGATGATTCTGTTGAATTCCAGACGATCCTGACTGCTTCAAACATCAAAATCATCACCAGACATTTGGATCAGGTATTCCTCATTTGTATTCTGTAAATTCTCTATTTTATGTCTTTAAATCTGTTTTTTGTACTCATTGAATTTGCATTTTCATGTAGATTAATCTAGATTCATTTTGCCAAACCCAGGATATGAATGCTTAAGGTTAAAAATGAACACATTAAAACACATTCCAAACCTAGGCGTGGAAACTGCCATTAAATGTTTCCTGGTGAACCCACCATCAGTCAAAAAATTATCAAAATACACCTCCTTTGAGAGGCGGGACCTTCGCAAAGTCCTCTCAGTCTGAGGTACCGCACCATCCTTTTCCCATCCTCCTTCTGGGCACGGATCCTATAGCCTGAAGGTAAGGGTGTGAAAAATTTGGAGCGATACAAAAACAAATAGAGCAATACCATACATTCGTGTGACTTCTTGGTCTACCTTACACACCTATGTGCAAGATCAATATTACACAGCATGGGTAGGGCCAAATGGTCAAAGTACGCCCTTAAATCACCTTGATAGGTCTCAGCAATCTAAATACCAAGATTAGTATGATACTCTTGTCATGGGTGAGAAAATTATGCCATTCCTTTCCTCATTGATGAAGGAAGACACAAGGAGATTCTTGATTATCCTAATTTTAATTATTAGATGCAAGAACAATGTGATTCTACACCAGCTGAGTGTGAAGAATTTTTATTTAGGTTTGAGCCTCAAGTGAACATGACCTCTATCACTCGCAGGAAGCTTGTAGTAAATATTTTAGATAATATTAAACAAGATAGGCATCATGGAAATACTTCTAGGGCTAATAGATCTTGTACAACCGATCAGATAAACCAAGTTATCAAAATATATGATGATCGCCAAGTCAATTCAATTAGATTCAACTAGATAAAAAACACTTGGATCACCAACATCAATTAGAAAGGCAAATAATTGAACAACAAATTTAAGATACCTTACGTAATGGGATCCCTACCCTAAGTACTCATAGATAGGAGGTTCATCCAAGAAAATCTACTTTTAATCAAAATGGGCTTCCTAGGACTAACCAAATGTTACCTCCTCGACCTCTCAGGCCTAATAAGAACATGCCTTCTAGCTCAAACATAGATCACCTTATGTAGGCATTTGTTCCTCCTTGTAGGCCACTTTAGAAAACACCTTACAGAGCCTATGATGATCTAGAACCAAAAGAGGAATATCTCAAAGCACCTTATGGAGGTATGGTTGATTAAAATAAATCACCATGCCATATGCTTGACATTCCTCACCCTCCCCTATGGGACCATAGCAAAGAAGAGGAGATAAAATACTCTGATGTATATAAATCATTACATGAGTGCATGGAAACAATAAAAAACATGACCTCTTGGATCGTTCTTCAAAAGCCTACTTTGTGCTAGCTTTGTAGTCAACTGCTTCACCCATCAATACCTTCCCCTCCATACCTAGAGCATTTCAAAATTCCCAATATGAATAGATTCAAAGGAGAGGAATCTGCACAAGATCATGTCACTAGGTTCATGAATCAATGCTTCAATATCTAGGATAATGATGTCTTGCTTTGTAGAATATTTATGATTACCCTCTCTGGCCCAATCGTAGAGTGGTACAATCAACTCCCAAGGTACAACATCCATATATTTGAACAATTTGTAGATGCATTCTTGGAATATTTCACCTTTAACACTAAGTTAAAGGTAACTTTGATATACCTCATGGGGTTGAAGCAATATGAATATGAGTCAATCACATATTATGGTAACAAGCGGTGCACACTTCTTGCTAAGTGGCCATACCTACTATCAGTATCTGAGTTGACTCACATGTTTTCCAAGAGTTTTTTAAATCCAATTTAACTATTTATACAACTCCAACAATACCAAAATCTTGAAGATGCTCTAGTGCAAGCTATAAAAATCAATGAAATCAAAATTCAAGAGGAGATCACAAAACCCTATTAAAAGGAGTGGAATAAGAACACAAAATGCAATCTGATACAATCAAATATGGTAGTAGTTAATCAAGTTGCCATTATAATTCCAAGGCCTATGCAAAAAACACCATCTTACAAGGAAAAATATCAAGCCTAACCTCCTTCTGCAAGTTACAATAACAACACTCAAGTAAATCAAGGGTAAAACTAGTAATGCCATCCTAAGAAATACTTTATACCCTTCATGAAGTCTATGGATTCCCTATTCGATCATATATGTGCGCTCAAAGCAATTACTCTACCTGAGATCCAACCTATAGATCCGAGTATGGGTAAACCAAAGTCTATATAATTTTGTGAAGACCTATATAGTAGGTACCATAGGCAAAATGGGCATGACTTGCAAATGTGCTATGAGTTCAAAAACCTAGTACAAGACATGATTGGGAGGAATGATCTTTAATTTTAATACCCTCTCATGACAAATAATCAACAAATAAATATATTTAAAGACCCATTTTCCACTTATGAGGTGTAAGCAAATCAAGAGAAATAGGTAAATGAGGTCCATACGATACCCACTCAATAAGGTTTTGTCAATATGGTTAGCATCAAGATAAGGAATAGGTTTTATCCAAATTAATTTGCACCTCCTGCAACTTCAAATGATATTCCCTCCACGTCACAACCTCCACCACCTCTAGTGCAAAGCCTTCCACCTCATCTAGTCGTCACCATAAAAATTAAGCTTGCTCAAAGCTTGTGAACAAAATCAACCCAACTCTCTATCTATGGGCTTATTCAACTGCCTCTACCTCATCAAGAAGCTCTTATGTATATCCTTAAGTCGATTGAACTATAGCCCTAGGAGTCTAACTCCTTTATCAATTTCATTGGGCACATTTAGAAGTGTAAAGAGCTAGTAATCACATTTCATTAACACGAACTCAAACCAATATCAAATGAGGCAGTTGATCCTCCCTTACACATTATTGCATGTATAAATGGAACACCTTATAAAAGAGTTCTGATTGATACTAGTTATTCAAGCAATATCATCATCACAAATACTCTCTAACAATTAGATCTTCTAGCTTCCCATATTGTTGCATCCACATATACCCTTAGAAAATTCACTAATACTCTATGCTCAATGGTTGACACTATAGTCTTACCTATTTAGGTGGGATGCAAAACCATACCAATATTGTTTCACATCCTATAGTGCCCAATGGCTTAAAATATATTGTTGGACAGACCCTGGATTAGGGAAATGAAGTGTGTGTCATCCATAGTTCACCAGTGTTTGAAGTACACTCATGAAGGGCAAGTACATGTTATCTCCATATACCTTGAGCCCCTCAAATACTGCAACTTGGTGCAGCTTATCCCTGAGTCGACCTTGCCATAAACTAATGTGGAATTCCAACCAAATACATCCATTCAAAGTTTGAATCCTTCACCATCATCCTCTATTGATCCATTACCATATCTTTCCATACCGTCATTATCATTGGCACCTTTATACACATCTTTATCATCATAAAATCCTTTGTATAGGAATATGTTGAAGAGGCCTATTGAGAAGATCCCTCCAATCATCTCACCATTTACATGAAAGAGATTCCTAGTCTATAGATGAGTAACCACCTTATGAGGTAAACATTACATCATCTCAAGCCTTGATTTTATCTCCTCCATCCTCACCATCATAGACCATAGTCCATTTGGCTACTACAAGTTTAGGAGAGTACCTAGTAAGGAATATCACAACAATTCTATCCATTGAGAAAATACAGAATATGGGATGACCTCATATTCCCATAGGTACCATCGTACCTTTAGGAATACCTCCCAATCAAACAAATTTCATATATAGGGGTATTTAATATGGCACATGACCATCTCCTCAACAATATGAGGATGAAGAACCCTTTTCTAAGGATATCAATTACATGTCCAATACCGACTATGCCATGTAATATCCCCATCATAGCCACTAGCATGGCTATGGTTTGGGGTTGTACGAGTAAGGTACTCATGTTCTTTGCTAGCCATAATATCAATTGCCATATGATAAATCTAATCCCATTTGATTGTGATATCATATATTGATTGAGCCAATAATTGATAGTGATATCAACACAAATTCCAAGGCCATCCAATTCATCAAGTTAAGGGAAGGCTTATCCCTTACTGAGCAAGTTGATTTCATAGTTCTTATAAAAGAGAATAAGAAATCTTTTTCATGGTCTTATAAATACATGCCAGGACTAGATCCAAATTTAGTCATGCATAATATTACGATTGACCCAAATGCAAAGCCAGTTAAGCAAAAGACGCGCAAAATGCATCCAAAAATAGCCTTAATGGTGAAAATGAATTACAAAAATTGTTAGATGTAAATTTCATTATATCATTTGATTATCCACCATGGGTTTCCAATATGTTACCTATCAAGAAACTCTATGGAAGGATTCACATTTGTACCAAATTTTGAGATCTAAATAAAGCGAGTCCTAAGGATGAATTCCATTTTCCAAACATTGATGCACTAGTGTATGCCACAACAGGTCACAATATGTTATACTTAATGGATGGTTTCTTTGGATACAATCAAATTCATATTAATCCAAAATACCAACTCAAATGGTGTTCACAACACCTTTGGGGAATTTTTTTTATAAAGTCATGCCTTTCAACCTCAAAAATACTAGTGCTACCTATTAGTGAGCTATGAATTACATATTCCATGACTACATGCATACAATTTTGAAATATTACATAGATGAATTATTAATTAAATATTTACTCTACCATGAGCACATTGATGTACTACACAAAGTCCTCAATCACTTCATCAAACACAATGTTAGACTAAATCCTAAGAAGTGCATCTTCGGTATCACATATGGAAAACTCTTGGAATTCATAGCCTCTAAATGAGGCATAAAGGTCGATAAAAATAAATTCAAGGTAATATTTAAATACCTCCCCCAACTACTATCAAGCAACTACATAGTCTACAAGGAAATGTTGCACCCATCAAGCACTTCATGGAAGAACACAAGCTTATATTGAGATGGGGGTGAATAGTATAAGACCACTTTTTACTTTTCTTTTCAAATAAATATTATGCAGTGTATAGATAGCAATATCAATAACAGTAATCAAAACAATGCATAAAACACCATACACAATAGAGAAACAAATTTATGTAGTTCACCCAATGTGGGCTACTCCACAAAGAAAATATTTTACTAAAATTTTCTCAATCACTCTATTTGGTAATCCTTCAAAATTACAATGTTTATGGACCTCTATCCAAATGAGATTCTAATCCACTAATATCAAGTTCGTGGATCTCTTCCACATAACTCTTTCTCCTTCTGCTATGGCTAGTGATATTCTAGAAGACTCTGTCTCTCTGCTACATTGACTAGTGGATCTCTCTCCACTTGAAGACTCCTCACTTAGATCTATATTCAATTGTCCTGGGTATTGGATATCTATCCACTGAGACTCTATCCTCTATACTCTATCACCTCCAAAGATATTTCTCAATATTTTACTAAACACAGTCCAATCGATATAGCATAGCTCTTCTCAATATCTTGTACTAAACATAGTTCATTCGGTCTAGTACAACTCTGCTCAATCTCTTATAGTAAACATAGTTCATTTGGGCTAGCACAAGTCCACTCAAATCTATAGTAAACATAGTTCATTTGATCTAGCACAAATATACTCAATAGGTCCACACAGAACCTTATTAAATATGCTCAATAGGTCCACACAAAACCTACTCAAATATTCTCAATAGGTCCACACAGAACCTGCTCAAATATACTCAATAGGTCCACACAGAACCTGCTCAAATCTACTCAACAAGTCCTCTCTAGGATTTGTCCAAATCTGCTCAATAAGTCCTCTCTAGGACTTGTCCAAATCTGCTCAATAAGTCCTCTCTAGGACTTCCTCAAATCTGCATAGCAATATTCCACAAAATCTTACACAAAATCAGTCCACAAGGCTTCTCAAAGACTTGCTTCAAATCAGTTTAACAAGATCACATAGAACTTGTCCAATCTCATAGAATCATAAACAAAATTTTTATATACTCAATATGTTCTATACTCAATGCTCAATCAATATCTCAATTCAATATCATAGAAGCATAAAGAGAATTTTTAGAGACTCAATATGTTCTATACTCAAATCCCAATATCAACTCAATCTCAATCTCATATAAGCATAAAGAGAATTGTTAGAGACTCAATATGTTCTATACTTAAATACCAATCTCAACTCAAATCAATCTCATAGAATAGTTTATTTCATGGAACTTGAACAACCACTTCACACAATTACTTGACTAGGCTCAATCAAATCTACTCAACCAATAACCTCAAGGAATAATACTTTACACAAACCCTAGTCCAAGCATGTATCAACAAAATCAAAATATTTTCAAGAATGCTTAACAACAAACCTCACATAACAATGATACTCATGTTATTAACACAAGTTCAAGATCTTTGCATGACCAATTGGCTTCAACAAAAATGCTTATAAAACAAGGTTTAATCACAATTCTCAAACTAGAAAACCTTTAAGCATTAAACCAACAACTTCTCAAAAAGGAAACCACAATCAATCCTTTTCTCTCCAAAGATATTTTTAAAAATCAATCACCCAGATAAGTCAATGAAGAATATTGCACATACCTTTTTGAAGTCTTAGTCCACTAAATCTACAGCACTCAACACATTTTCTTTTTCCAATATCAACAAGGGTTAGAGGTCTTGAGTAATAACACAATAATAAAAATAATATCTCAATAACACCTTATTAATCCTACTCAATAAAATGCACCATACCCTCTTATGCAAGAAATAAACCCTCAAAAGAATGAATCAAACTTACTTTTGAAACTCCTTGAAAAAACCAGAAATATCTCCTTGCACACACCTTATTTCTCCGTCTAATCAATCTAAACAAATAGCTCTTGAAAATAACTTTCCAATGATATAATATCATATACTTCTAAAAGTAAAATCAAAAGAAATATCTATCTTTACTAGGGCATACCATATCCTTATTTCTCCTTAGGCAACCTTGGAAAAAATTAAAATATTAAACAACATAAAAAATTAAATCCACTTGCCTTGTCCTTAGTGGGATTTGATCCCCCAACGTCCTCCTTCCCAATACCTTAGCTGCATCCAAGCCGTCGTTGGTCCACACACCCTGACATGTCTAAAATGGCATGTCCACTATAAAGTTTTTGCGAACAATGCTCCTTTGAAAAACAAGCGCTTCAAGAACTTCTTCCTTGTGATCCAAAAGGCCTCACGTGAAAAAAATGTGGGACCTCCTCCTTAGTACCAAGCCAACATACCACTAGGCCACGCTGGCCTTTATGCTTAGAGCCTCCGAACCTTCATAGATTTAGCCTTTACGTAAATCATAAGGCCTTCAAAAAACAAAACCTTTTCGCATGTGCTTCGAATAATAATTGCAAGGGATGCCTTGGAAAATATTTTTTGATGGCATTTATATAATGCCTTTGTCCTGTTTTGCAATCACGTAAGCACTTCGAATAATTTCGACGTCGACATGATTTTTAATTTATAATTAATTTAAATTTAAATATTATAAATTAAAAAGAACCAACCTTAGGTTTAATTTAATTAAACCTTAGAACCTTGTCTTAATGCCCAATCTTGGTATAATTAAATATTATTTATAAAATTTAAATTCCTTGTGAATTTAAATAATTATTAAACCTCCTTTTTTATCTTCACAATAACCCATATTGGGTTTTTATAAACCAATCACTTAACCTGTGCTTCCAATAATATTAAAATATTATGGATCCTTTTTCATTTCACTTATGCAATAATGAAGCTTTTCTTGGATGACTTGGGCGACTTTATTTCTTGATGAATTCCTTAATAAGAGTGATAACTCTATCAGGTGACATCAATGACAACTTTGACATAGATGACTCAAAATATCCAACAATATCCCCCTTTGTCATTTATGGCAACCCTTATCCTTTTATTAAAATTTGACCTTCTTTTCTACTCCCCATTGGATTTTGCTCCCCTTGGCTCAATGCTCTCTCAAATATCAAATCTCTCCCCAATACACAAATCTCTCCCCCTTTAACATCATTGGAAAATGATCACCTTTGGGGCTCGGGGCTAGGAATGTGTCTCTTAGCTTAGCCCCTCCCTCACCTCCACATGAGGTGGTTAATTCTTAGGTGGGAGTATTTCTACTCCCCGAAAGCACATATTTGTGCCTTTATATTTGTCTCTTCTTCTATGAGTCTTCTAAATTCTCTCATAGTTTCTTTCCAATTCATCATCCCTATTCCTATTGTCACTTCTATTCATGTTCCTACTCTTGTTCTCATCCATGTTCATATTCTTTTTCCTATTCTCATTCTTTTCTGAGTCTCTATTCCTATTCATATTCTTGACTCTATTCATATTCTTGTCCCTATTCATGTCTATTTCTAGAATATTTTCTCTACACCATATTGATATGTGACCATCATCATTGCACTTATAACACTTAATGTTATTATTCCTTAGATGTGAAACTATCTTAGGACTTCTCCTAGAGAAGTCATATCCTCTTCTATCTTGAATCCTGCAATTCATTGCCTTGTGACCAAACTCATTGCATGAGTAGCAATATCCTTGGAAAAGCTATCCTTTTCTGTACTTATGTATTTAATGTGTCTTGCACTATGAAGCCATGTGCCCAAACTTGTGACATGAAAAACATCTTCCATTGAAGCTTCCTTTCCTTGACCTCATTGGTCTCCTATTTTTATTGTTGTTCCATCTGTATATTCTTTGTGCACTGTTCCTATCTTTGTTAAACTCTCTATTTTCCAACTCGTCCTCTGATGTCTCATTCCCACTTATACTGTCATCTTCTAAAGTATCTTCTTCTGAAGCTCCTTCTTCTTCAAGACTTGAGGTAGATTATTCTTCCTATTTTTTTTGAACTTTTCCAAATCCAAGACCTGTTGAACATGATGTTTGCTGTTGTCCACATATGAACTTATACAAAGTTCCTAGAGCTATTTTTGAAACTCTTCATATTGATCTTGGAGTCCTTTAAGTCTTCTTTTAAAGTAGCCACTTCTTGTGCTAACTTCTCATATTCCAAGATCTTTTCTTCTAATTTATCTTTGAACTTGCTTGCCTTAGCCTTTGATTTCTCTAAATATTCTATGAGCAATAATCTTTCTTCATCACATTCTTGAAACTGACTTTCAAGCTTAGAGTGTTGCTTTCTTACCTTCTTTACTGTGTCAAGGGCATATATAAGTTCTCCCTTGAGATCATAGCCATTCTCTACTGAATAATCCTCTATTTGTTTACCTTTGTCTAAGTTTCTACTTCCTTTAGACTTGTCTTCTATGGGGTCACTCACTTCTTCTTCTAACGCCATTAGAATATTTTCATCTAGTCTTTCAAGTGCATCTTCAAAATCATCATCACTAAAATTATAACCATCCCTAGTGCAAGCATCTTCAATATGTACAAATTTACCACATCTAAAACACTTGAGAATAACTGGAGTCCTTTTCTTAATTGGATCTTTCTCTTTAACCATAAATAGCACTTCATCAATATCATTTTCTAAAAAACTAGCATCACTATCAATTGTGTACTTACTTGCATTATCTGCATAGTAGCTTCTCTTTTTTCTCTGGAAGTACTTTTTTCCTTGTCTTCTTTGTCCATCCTTGCTTTTATTTTGGTACCTGTATCTTTCTGACTCCTTGTACCTATTATCCTATTTTTCTTCATCATTTTTATTCTTTGGCTCCTTGCACTCTATTGCAAAATGTCAATACCTTCCACAATTGAAACATTTGATAGATCTTGGATCTATGGGTCTTCTGGAACATCTATCTCTTCTACCATAATTTTCTTCATCATCACTGGATGACTCATTGCTCGATTCTATCTACTTTCCTTTTTTATTTTTGTCTACTTTGAAAGCAACTTCTTTTAGAGGAATAGGATATTTTGTTCTTATCTTAAAATTAGTAAGCATGCCAAGCAAAAAAATCCTTGTTAAAGAATCACTATCAATTGATGTTTCTATAGCATAAACCTTTTCACTGTATCTTTTTGGAAGAGTTCTCAAGATATTATTATAAGCATAAAATTCAACAACCTTCATTCCTAGACCTCTCATATCATGTACAAGTTCATCAATCTTACTGAGATAGTCACGAATATTTTTATCATCCTTCATTACTTAGTTCTCAAATTCTCCTTTGAGATTTTTTATCTTACCTTTCTTGACACCTCTCCTTCATATATGTCATTCAAAAGTTCCCACATTTATTTTGTTGTTTTACAATCCATAACCTTCATAGATTTTTATCTACGCAATCATTTTATAATTGCATTCATAGCTCTTGAGTTTGCATGTATTATAAGCTTACCTTCCTTATCTGTAGGAGGATTGATTGTTGAATCATATCCAATTTCCACTACATACCAAACTTCATTTCCAAGTGCCATCAGGTAAAATCTCATCAACATACACCAATACAAGAAGTCGCTTCCATCAAATACTGGTACTGCATTATTGAATAATCCATATCTTTGATCCTTTTGATCAATTGTGTTCTTAGACCGATATTATTTCAAGTTATCAAACTCTTCTGAAGGAACCCTCTCTGATACCAATTGAATAACACAAGATTATACTTAGAGGGGGGTGAACAATATAAGAATACATTTTACTTTTCTTTTCAAATCAATATTATACAGTGTATATATAACAATATCAATAGAAGTAATCAAATAATTGCATAAAACACCATACATAATAGAGACACCACAATTTACATTGTTCACCCAATGTGGGCTACTCCACAAAGAAAATATTTTACTAAAATTTTCTCAATCAATCTCTTTGGAAATCCTTCCCAATTATAATGTTTATGAACCTCTATCCAAAGGAGATGTTGATACCATAATCTCAAGTTTGTGGATCTCTTCCACAGAATAACTCTTTTCCCTTCTGCTATAGCTAGTGATCTTCTAGAAGACTCTATCTCTCTTTTGCACTAACTGATGGATATCTCTCCACTCGAAGACTCCTCACTCAGATTTATCTTCAATTGTCCTGGTTGTTGAATCTCTATCTACTGAGACTCTGTCCTCTATACTTTGTCACCTCCAAAGATCTATCTCAATACTATAGTAAATACATTCTAGTCGGTCTAGCACAACTTTGATCAATATTTTATACTAAATATAGTTCATTCGGTCTAGCACAACTTTGCTCAATATCTTGCACTAAACACAATTCATTTTGTCTAGCACAAGTCCACTCAAATTTGCACTAAACACAATTTTTTTGGTTTAGCATAAATCTACTCAATAGTTCCACACATAACCTTCTCAAACCTACTCAACAGGTCCACACAAATCCTGGTTAAATATGCTCAATAGGTCCACACAAAACCTGCTCAACAGGTCCACACAAAATCTGCTCAAATCTACTCGACAAGTCCTCTCTATGACTTTTACAAATCTGCTCAATAAGTCCTCTCTAGGACTTGTCTAAATCTGCTCAACAAGTCCTCTCTAGGACTTCCTCAAATATGCATAGCAAGCTTCCACAAAATCTTACACAAAATCAGTCCACAAGCCTTCTCAAATACTCTCCTCAAATTAGATTAACAAGCTCACATAGAACTTGTCCAATATCATAGAATCATAAAGAGAATTGTTAGAATCAATATGTTCTATACTCAATGCTCAATCAATATCTCAATTCAATATCATATAAGCATAAAGATAATTTTTAGAGACTCAATATGTTCTATACTCAAATCCTAATATCAACTCAATCTTAATCTCATAGAAGCATAAAGAGAATTGTTAGAGACTCAATATGTTCTATACTCAAATCCCAATCTCAACTCAAATCAATCTCATAGAATAGTTTGTTTCATGGAACTTGAACAACCACTTCACACAATTACTTGCCTAGGCTCAATCAACTCTACTCAACCAATCACCTTAAGGAATAATATTTTCCACAAAACCCGGTCCAATCATGTATCAACCAACTCAAAATATTTTGAACAATGCTCAACAACAAATATCACATAACAATTATACTAACTCAAGTTCAAGTTCTTTGCATGACCAATTGGCATCAATAAAAATGCTTATAAAATAAGGTTTAATCACAAATCTCAAACTAGAAAACCTTGAAGCATTAAACCAGAAACTCCTCAAAAAGGAAACCACAATCAATCCTTTTCTCTCCAAAGATATTTTCAAAAATCAATCACCCAGATAAGTCAATGAAGAATATTGTCCATACCTTTTTGATGTCTTATTAGTTTTCCACTAAATCTGCCACACTCAACACATTTTATTTTTCCAATCTCAACAAGGGTTAGAGGTCTTGAGTAATAAAACAATAATAAAAATAATATCTCAATAATTCCTTATTACTCCTACTCAATAAAATGCATCATACCCTCTTATGCAAGAAATAAACCCTCAAAATAATGAATCAAACTTACTTTTGAAACTCCTTAACAAAACTAGAAATATCTCCTTGCACACACCTTATTTCTCTCTCTAATCAATATAAATAAATATCTCTCGAAAATATATTTCCAATGATATAAAATATGATATACTTCCAAAAATAAAATCAGTAGAAATCTCTATCTTTCCTAGGGCATACCATATCCTTATTTCTCCTTAGGCAACCTTGGCAAAAATTAAAATATTAAACAACATCAAAAATTAAATCCACTTGCATTTCCCTCAGCGGGATTCGATCCCCCGAATTTCTTCTTCCCAATGCCTTAGTTGCAGCCAAGCCGTCGTTGAGCCATGTGCTTTGACGTGTCTAAAATGGCACGTCCACTATAAAGTTTCGGTGAACAACGCTCCTCTGAAAAAAAACAAGCACTTCAAGTGCTTCTTCCTTGTAATCCAAAATGCCTCACATGAATCGAATGTGGGACCTCATCCTTAGTACCAAGCCAACATACCACTAGGCCATACTGGCCTTTGTGCTTAAAGCATCTGAACCTTCACACCTTTAGCCTTTACGTAAATTGTAAGGCCTTCGAAAAACAAAACCTTTTCACATGTGCTTCAAATAATAATTGCAAGGGATGCCTTGCAATCACATCGGTGCTTCGAATAATTTTGATGTCAGCGTGATTTTTAATTTATAATTAACTAAAAGAACCAACCTTAGGTTTAATTTAATTAAACCTTAGAACCTTGTCTTAATGCCCAATCTTGGTATAATTAAATATTATTAATAAAATTTAAATTCCTTATGAATTTAAATAATTTATAAATAATTATTAAACCTCCTTTTTAACCTTCACAATAATCCATATTGGGTTTTTATAAACCAATCACTTAACCTGTGCTCTCAATAATATTAAAATATTATGGAGCTTGTTTCCTTTCACTTATGCACTGATGAAGCCTTTTCTTGGATGACTTGGGTGACTTTATTTCTTGTCAAATTCCTTAATAAGAGTGATAACTCTATCAGGTAACATCAATGACAACTTTGACTTAGAGAACTCAAAATGTCCAATATTCATAGTGCAATTGTCAGATAATTGTCGACCTATGAACAAATTGTTACATAAGGGGATTACATTTAATTGGGATGACAAGTGTCAATCAATATTTGATGAGATTAAATAATATCTGGATTTGCCACCAGTATTGACTCCTCCCTAACTAGTAGTATCGTTCTATCTATACATCTTAGCTATTGAGATGGTGTTGGGCACCATGTTGGCCCAAAAGAATGAATTGCACAAAGAACAGGTTGCATACTATATTAGCCGCACCCTGGTTAGTTACAAAATAAATTATGTATACGTTGAAAATATATTCTTAGTAGTGGTTTTTACCGCTAAAAATCTATGCCATTATATGCTCAATCATACCATGTATGTAGTATCCAAAGATAATCCATTGCGATATATGATGAGTCATACTTACTATAACAGTTGCATGCAAAATAGATTATTTTTGACATAATTTGATCTAGAATTAATTAAAAAAAAATCAACTAAAGTTTAGGTCATCGTCGATCAACTCACAGAGGCTTCCCTTCAGAATAACTAGCCTCTTAGTGTAGATTTTCCTGATTATGGAATATTTCAAGTGTCAGAATCACTTGATCTTGAAGAGTCTAAAACATAGGCTGACAAGAATCTATATTTTTATGGCTCTAAGTGTGAGCAAGAGGGTGGCATGGGAATTATGGTTTTTACACCTCAAGGGGTTCCAATACCACTTTCATTCAAACTTTATTTCCCATGCACCAAAAATAATATTGAGTATGAAGCTCTTCTCATAGGCCTTCAAACAACAATCACCATGAAAATAATTAAGCTCAACATTTTTGGTGATTCCTTGCTCATGGTGAATCAAGTCAATAAAATATTCTAGTGTAGATACTAAATCTTGCAAGCCTACAAAGCCCTTGTGGATAAAATTTTGGTAAAATTTGAATGGTATGATATTGAGGCACTCCCTCGTTCATCTAACCGTTTTGTGAACACAATGGCCTCCTTAGGGTCTTTAATATTGTAGAAATCTTTTGATGATTTAACAACCATTCAATTCAAAATGCTATCATGATCTGCAACTAAGTGTGAGGACCTTCACTTCTTGTCAGAAGTCCACATAATTCAAATTAAACATTCTCATGAACAGTTCTCTCAAATTCATAATTGCTTAAATAATACCGCTTGGGGGACTTTATTCCCTCAAACTCCTTTTGATAGCAGCACAATACTATATCTATAATTTCTCTTCCAATCAGCATTCACAAGATATGAAATTCAAAAGGATCAAGAATTTCATGTAATTGAGCCTTATTTAAATCAATAATGGTCCATCCAGATGAAATATTACCTAAATCTTGGTAGAATCCCTTATGAATTGTTGCATGCTGCCAAATGCACATTCAAGTAAAAAGTGGTAAAATATGTCTTACTTGGAGACATATTGTATCATCGAAGCTACGAGGGTATCCTCCTTCATTTCTTAGAATCTCAAGAGTCAATTTGGACAATCACCCAAGCACACGATGGTATGTGGTGACCATTTTAGTGGCATGGCCATTGTTAAGCACATCCTTTGCATGGGCTATTATTGGCAAACATTAGAACAATATTGTTGTGCTTATGTTAAGAACTACATAAAGTGTCAATACTATGCTAATTTGACACACATACCTTCTTAGGCATTACAACTAATTCAATTGGTTTGGTATTTTTTGCAATGGGGGTTTGACTTAATCAAAAAATCTCACCCTCTTCCTCAGGTCATCACACATTCATCATTACGGCCATTGAATATTTCACAAAATGGATGGAAGTGATTCACCTTACCACCATCACTAGACCTTGCATTGTGGAGTTCATGTTACATAGTATCATATATTATTTTTTTATTCCATCCAAAATAGTTTTATATAATGGGCCAACTTTCAAGAATAAGGATGTGCACACTTTAACAGCTAAATATAACATCCAACACAACTTTTCTATGCCCTATTATCCATAAGATAATGGGCAAGTTGAGGCACAAAAAAATAGTAATTGCTATTTTAAAGAAAATCATTAAGGATAATCACAAATATTGACATACTCAATTGTCTCTTGTCCTTTGGGCCTATCACACTAGTATTCGGACACCCACTAGGGCAACTCCATTTTCACTAGTGTATGGTGTCGAGGTCATCATGCCTTTAGAGTTGTAAATCCCATTGTTTTGCATATCCATGCAAGATTTCATCGATGATGTTACTGCATGGCAGGATCACCTAGACCAATTAATTTTTCTTGATGCGTTAATGCTCTTGAGCACCTACGTGTTTATCAAGAGCATCTTAAGAGAGCCTATAACACGAAAGTCCATCATAGAGACTTGTAGGTTGGTGACCTTGGTTTAAAAGAGAACCAACAAAACTCTAACTTGTCGTACCACCTGTGGGAAAATTTACGGTAAACTAGTTAGGTCCATACATTATCACTATTCATATTGGACTTGGAACTTATCACCTAACTTCCATTGAAGGATGTGAGGAACCTAAACCCTTGAATATCCTTCACCTATGGCCTTTTCACACTTAAAGCATCACACCCTACCAAAAAGCCCCAAAGGTACCCATAAACCCTTTGGTCACCCAAAAAGCCCCAAAGGTATCTATAAACCCTTTGGTCACCCAAAAATCCCCAAATGTACCTATAAACTTGTAGACACCTAAAATTCACACATTTTCCCTATTCCCATTTCCATTGTCAATCAATTTGAAAAACCCTCAAAAATTGCATAAATTGGCTAAAAACACTATTCATTAATAAAAATACTATTCATCATTATTAGCCCCTTTGGGCTAGCCAAGCCCCTTCCTACACTTAACCATATGTCCTCATGCGACCTCATGCCAATTAAACTAAGGTTGAAAACTCTCACTATGGTCAAAAAACACTTTATGGTCAAATTATCCTTTATGGCTAATCTCATGATTAATTAGATATAATATTTATTTAATTAAATCCTCCACCTCACCTAGTCTACTTTGACTAGCCTAACCTTCCACCTCACGTAGCCTAGTCTAGCCTAGCCCTACCACATTTCAACCCAGATATTTCTCCACCTCTCATCCCCCTGTGTCATTAATGCAAGATGGAGACTTTTGCACACAAAAATCATTGTTTAATCCTAAGATATTTCAATAAAGCTGAATATTAATGACAAATTGATATTTATGCTAAATCATCATTACTTTTGTATGGGTGAGGGATTCTCTCACCCAACCTCACTTATGACCCGGGACACCTATTTGGTGGACACCTCACCACTACCATCTCAAAGGGGACACCTCATCCCCTTTCTTTCACCTTGGCCCACTCTATAAATAGAAGGCCATTTTCACCATTTGATAATAACTCACTTTTGCATACCAAAACTCTGTCGAAATCACTACTTCCATTACATCCATCACACAACCATCATACGATCATCACAATCAACTTGTCTTCTTCACAATACTATTTGGTGAATGAGATAGGTTGAGAATCATGTAAAGAGTGCACTTTCAAGAGATTGAATCGGATAAATTCCAAGTAAACAACCAATCTTGAGCATCCAAAGAGGTTATTTGAACAATACAATCAAAAAAGGACTAGTTCACACCTCACATGTGTGAACCACCCAGTTTGCACCCTAGGAGTGCAAACCTCTGCAACAGGCACCAGAAACAATTGGACATGTAAGAATAGGTTAGTTTGCTATTGTTTGTTGTTTTTAGTAATTTATTTCATATTTTGAATAGTTTTTATGAGTCTTTTGTCTTCATAACTATGAGGTTTTATTGAGGCAGACCCCCAATGCACTAATAGGATTTTGTAGGTTATTTTACAGGTCCAACAAGATACAAGAAAGCATCCAACAAGCAGTGGCTCATGAGCAAGAAACCCACCTACTTCGAGGAACCCAAGAAGACGAATCTTACTATCTTTGTACCACATTTGAGAGGGCTTCCTATGGAAAGACCCCATTGTAGCCTTCAGGCATGATTATAAAGGGATATCAATTTATTGTAACCACTTTTATGACTATCAATACAAATATAGTAGATCCTTTGATGTTGAATGAATGTCTTAGCATTTTTTTTATTGTTTCATTCTCTTTTATCATCATATATCAGCCAGTCCGTCCCCACAGCCCCATCATCACTACTATACTCTAAGAGTCTTGCCCTCCCCCTCATCCACTAGCGCTCATCATACCACTACCTATAATGAATCAGCCTCTCCAGCCTCCATCCTTTGTGCTTCCCCCATCAGCACTGGTGATGTCATCCTCACTAGTGCATATGACATCATGGGTGCCACCACCTGCTGGCCCATACCACCAATCAAAGGAGTACTTTGCTTCACCTATGACTATGATGAGGAAAGAGATCCAGATTATGTAGGAACTCGAAGGCACTTCACCATCAACACATTCTCTACTCTCATCCTCCTAGTAGCCTCCTTCATATTGTTCATCATCAACTTCTTCTACCACACCTGTAGCTCTGCTACCTCCCTCTCTACTGCCTCTATGTGTGGCACTACATCCCATAGCTAAGAAATCTCTTGATCCACACTCTCTCACCTGTTGTGCCTCTCATACAGTCTACTCCAGCTCTACCACATGCATTGGATGATAGGCCTTCACATCCTTTGTCTCTGCCAATCACCTCAATCATCTCATAACTCATAGATTACATCTCATCACACCCCCACCATGCATCGTCTCTCTCCTCTATTCCCAACTATAAATACACCCTCACCTCATTTCACTCCTCTAAGGTGGCCCTCAGGAATGCCTCTACCTCTCACCTCTCCTCCTCCAAGGCTGATCAGTAAATCACCCAATTTGTCTCCCTATAAAATAATATATCCTTCAACCTCTTTACCTCCCTTATCACAACCCCCACCTCACCGTCGGCCTTAATAGCCACTATCAAATCCCCACCAAATTCATCCTCCCCTGCATCCACCAAAGGAACATCTAACTTCACCAACCAATCATCCATCCCTACATCCACATCCATCAAGGGATGTCTTCCCTTTCCTCCACATCCACCTCCACCCCCTCACCACCCTCAGTTAATGCCACTGCCACTATCACTCACCAGCCTATCTTGATCATCATGTCATGGACTCACCTACCTAATCAATCGATCTAACTCCTCCTCATCCTCACCCAGCTCAAGTGATCCCACATCCTCCTAATTCTCCACAATGTGAATAGGCAACCCTACTCTCACTCCTCTAGGTAGAACTACATAGGGTAGAGCTCATGTTGCCTCCACCCACTCATCCACCATACCCCACCCTAGCTATCAACTCTATCTAGACCACCATACATCATACTCTGATGTGGTTCCTACATTGTATACATCTGGGACAATAATCAGCTCATCAAGAATAATATCTAGTGGTGGCATAATGGGTTGTGGTCTTGTGTCACCCTCCACCCTATAGATTGATACATGTGGCTCAGGTCACCCCTACACCAATCCAAAATACCTTTGTACTCTAGAAAATGGAAAATACTGAACCTACGATGATTAATTCCCCACCAACCATAAACTACATTGAATGCATGCCAAATGCACTACATCCTCACCCCACTCAGGCCCTCCATGCCATGGCCTCCACCTGACATGATCCATCGTTAGTCATCCCAACTCCTCTCGGTGATACATCAACTCACCTATAGATCCTCTTCTTCTTCCCCTTATATTCTCTCCACATCATTGCATAAGGCACCTCATCCCCCTCATGCACATGTGCCTCATATGGTAGTTTTACCACTCTCAAGATAGTTCAAGATAGTTAAATGCCTCCACATCCATATCTATAGCATGGGACTCACACTCAGACCTGTCCTCTCAGTCGTCACCATCCCATGCAGCTCCTAATACACCTATGCCAACAACGTGGGTGCCCATGCATATCTAATCCTCCACTCTATCATATCACAAACCACCCCCATCATATTCCAGGGAAACTTAACCCTTAAAAAATCTGGTAATGCATGGCTAGCTATCAACAACATTGCCATCACATTATGAAGGGAAAGCCACTCCTTCCTCCAATAGGCCATGTAATCCACACCCTTCCTCGCCTCCACCTACCACCAATGCTTCCTGAATGTCCTCTCCAAAATTAACTTGTGTATCTACTTATTTGTAGTTATCACTGTAATCCCATCTATCGATAATCAATAGATGCAGTAGATACCTCCAGGGTCATCGTCATCTCCCCTGTCGACAAATGAAAGGTGTTCTTGTCTGGATCCCAGATCTCACACAATACTACTATATAGGTGTGATTCACATGAAAATAATGCATCACCCATACTCCATATAATCCTAAATTAGATAAAAATGGTGCACCTAATTTTGAATAACAATATATATCTATCCTATCTCGCTTATGAGCATTAAACGAAAGCATGCATGTGAAAATGAAGCAATACCAAATAATAAGGGATGAAATGAAACAAGTATCTTTCTTATTAATTTGGTGGATCAAATCCAAAATTCCACTTGAGGGCTCAAAGGTGATACAATTGTTACAAATTTTGGGTTCCCAAGGATCGAATCCTCCAATAAATTCGGGTGCACATCTAGTGCCTTTCCTCGTACTCACAATCGAGGTGGGCTGGCCAATGTCACTGATACTTGTATATTTAATCCTTGATGTCTGATATTCCTTCCCAATGCATTCTAGTAACCTACACCTACACACAACAAAGCAAAAAGGTTCAAATAGCAAGGGCATGTGAAGGAAACCATGCAATCCCCACAGGCACAAAATAGCATATATATTAAAAATATATCAAATCAACCCATTATGACTTGAAAATTTATGGGGATGTTAAATAAGAGTTTTTGAGGGGATATAACCAAAAATAGATCTTAAATTGCATTTGTATACCCCTCGATTTTGCGTCATCCACCTACAACATGCGAAGACCAAGACAAACAATTCCCACACCTAAACATATCCAAAACACATGAAATTTGGAAAGAATGCATAAATAAAAATTTTAAGACAACCCATATGGTTATATTTTAAAAATGAGGTTCATATCCACCTGCATGCAACTAGGATGCCCAAATGGGCCCTACGACCCTACAAAACCTTAAAAATGTGATATATCGGCCAATTTAACTCCAAATTGCATGAAATTTGAACTGCAACATCCTATGATAGTCTATAATAATACTAAAAAAAAAAAAAAAAAAATTTACAATAATTTGTCCTCAACTCGGGGAACGGTGGTGACTGCAACTAATTGGAGGGAACCTCGGGAGGGGATACCCACAAATTCTGTATACTTTTTGCTACCAATCCCACTAGGGAATGATCCTAAACAATATAAGGGGTTTTTTCATAGAATTTGGTGAAGAAATTTACTTGTATAGAAACTTTATGCTCAAAGGACCCTCTTGAAGTGACCTGGTAACCTCCATTGCTAAGGAGAGATTCTGAGGGTAAGAGAGCATAATAAAGTGAGGGGAAATATCGGCACAACTCTATTGCATATCCTAGAAATATTCTATGTGTTTTTGTCTAGATATTGAATCCATTTTATAGCCCAAAGGGGCTTATGTGTAAAAAGGCATGCAAGGGCATCCATGGCAGGAGGTGCCACTTGTCAAAAAGGAGGCATGCACTGGATGGGGAAGAGAATCTCCCCTTTTAGCCTTCATTATGAAGCATCTCATAAGGATTTAGTTCCCTCTAATCTACATACTTCAATTGGCAGGATAAATGGTAGTTTATGGGTGCCATTTATCCCAAATTTCACTTTTTATGGGTCAAACTTGCTCATCGTCCCACCCTGGGATGATGGCTCACCACCATCCCAAGGTGGGATGATGGGAATCTACCACTATCCTAGGGTGGGATGATGGTCAATTTTGGGCCAAAACCTCCCAAAATTGGGTTGAAAGCCTCCAAAAAATCTTCCAGAGTGGCTAGAACCACTGTGAGACTTTTAAGGGCTGCCCAAGGGACCATATGATGCCAATTTGATCATTGTTTGTGGATGATTAATCGGGTTTACCATATTTTAGTGTCTAAAAATTCCCCTTTTTGAGATGCATTGTGTTCAGCATAGCTCTGAGCAAAAATAGATGACTAAAATGTTGAATTATTAAGTTTAATCTATAACTTAAACAACTTTAGATGCCCCAATCATGGAAAGGGTGTGCGTTCTTGAGTCCTTCTTTTTGACTCACTAAATGAGCATGCCTAAGCTTAAAAATTGTCCGTCATGAAGGGATAGGGCCCATTACTTCATGATGCTAGTAATTTCAAGTGTTATGATGTGATATTGTGTGCTTGTTTGCTGCCCTAAGTGTTAGTCTCACAATGACACTGAGAGGGGGGTGAATCAGTGTAGCTCTTTATAACTTAAATCTTCAACTCTTAAAGCCAAAACAATGAAAACTTAAAACCAAATAAAGCAAGTATAACAAGAGAGCATCACACAACACAAGATGTACCGAGGTTCACCGATTTGGCTACTCCTCAAAAATGACTGTTTGGACTCCCATCCAAATCCAGCCTTTGCAAAGCACCAACTTTACAATCAATTTACCAGCACCCACTGGAAGGAGCACCAACCCCTGATTTACCAGCACCAACTGGAAGGAGCACCAACTGGAAGGAGCACCAACCCCTGATGCCAAGCACCAACTTGGACTTCAATTTTGAAACTAGAAGATTGACATAAAAATGCCTTCACTTTTACAAGACCCTGACTGGTCTATTGCTTACCCAACATCGCCCACAATTCACAAAACACACATCCTTCTCGCTCGCCTCTCGCTCGCCTCTCGCTCTCCTCTCGCTCTCTTCGCAAGATAAAATCCACACATTAAATTCTCCAAGCAACACTCCTTTTATAACAATCCTTTCTCTTTGTAACTCCAGTTGTAACTCCTTTCATATTCTCATACGCCACTTGTCAATTGTAACTACTTCTTTATGTAACTCCTTTTGTTTATTTTGAGAAGGCATTTCGTCAAACACGTCACATGCAAATAATTGACACCATATTCTCCTACCATGATTGTTCGTTTTCTCGGTCATGACTGTTCATTTTCTCCTTCGATGACTGTTCGTTTTCTCCTTCATGACTGTTCATTTTCTCCTTGCATGACTGTTCGTTTTCTCTTTGCATGTCTGTTCATTTTCTCTTTGCATGACTGTTCATTTTCTCCTTGATGACTGTTCATTTTCTCTTTGCATGTCTGTTCATTTTCTCTTTGCATGACTGTTCATTTTCTCTTTGCATGTCTGTTCATTTTCTCTTTCCCTTATGCATGCATGTGTTTTGGTTTCCAAAAAAGGCTTTTCATTTCTATTTTGAGGCCCTTCTTGAGTCACAAATGTGTATATTTTGTTTTTTTTTGAGTCGGAAAATGCGACATGTCGTGATATCGTGACACTTTTGTTCTTTTGGTCTTCCTCTTTGCTTTGAGTCATGAAAATGCGACATGTCGCGATATCGCGACACTTTTGTTTCTCTGTGCTTTTGAGTGAAATTTTTTTTTAAGTTGATATCGTGACACTTTTTCTTTCTCTCTCCTTTTTGAGTCAAAAATGCGACATGTTAGCATAGTGACACTTTTTTTCTTTTTTCCCTTTTTGAGTCACAAAAATGCGACATGTCATGATATCGTGACACTTTTTCTTTCTCTGCCTGCCTGCCCTTTTTGAGTCATGAAAATGCGACATGTCATGATATCGTGACACTTTTTCCTTCTTGCTCTTTCTCCTTGCTTTGGCCCGTGAAAATACAACATGTCGTGATATTGCGACACTTTTTCTCCTTGCTCTTTCTCTTTGCTTTGGCTCACGAAAATACAACATGTCATGATATCGTGACACTTTTTCTCCTTGCTCTTTCTCTTTGCTTTGGCCCTCGAAAATACAACATGTCGCGATATCACGACACTTTTTCTCCTTGCTCTTTCTCTTTGCTTTGGCCCGCAAAAATACAACATGTCACGATATCATGACACTTTTTCTCCTTGCTTTTTCTCTTTGCTTTGGCCTGCAAAAATACATGTCACGATATCACGACACTTTTTCTCCTTGCTTTTTCTCTTCTCTTTGGCCCATGAAAATGCAACATGTCGCGATATCGCGACACTTTTTCTCCTTGCTTTTTCTCTTCTCTTTGGCCACGAAAATGCAACATGTCACGATATCGCGACACTTTTTCCTCCTTGCTTTTTCTCTTCTCTTTGGCCATGAAAATGCAACATGTCGCGATATCGCGACACTTTTTTCCTTTTGCGGTGTTTTGCTTTTTCTTTGATCTTTAGCATATGGGCCACTTCGGTCTTCTTGGAAAATATGCAAAAATGTGGGTAAACATCCTCATAAGCATTTAACATCACTGTACATACTCTGAGTAACCTCTGAACTCCTATCCATTGCATCAACCGATCTATCTGATCTGTGTTGACAACAATGACAATACTGTCGCTGCACCTTGCTCAACAATCTCCCCCTTTGGAATTGTTGGCAACACACGTGCAATTTCCTGTAACTCTTCTCCCCCTTTGACAACAATATCAAAAGGGCTATTGTAAACTCCCCCTGAGTCCATGCACAACATTCTCAGGCAAAAATTATTACACTTAGCAAAAATCACAAACATGAGCAAAAAGATAAACAAATACACAAATGCTCCCCCTAAGAATGTGGTCCCGATAGCTAGTCAATTCTTGGGAAGCGTGACCACTCCCAATTTATTGCGAAGGTACTCAAAGACTTCCTTGGGCAATGGTTTTGTGAAGATATCCGCTACTTGCTCTGTTGTTGGAACAAAATCCAACTTAACCTCACCTTTCGCAACTTTCTCCTTCAAAAAGTGATACCGGATAGCAATATGTTTTGTGCGAGAATGCATAACCGGATTCTTTGAGATGTTAATGGACTGGTGTTATCACACTTAACTGAAATTGGCTCACTGAAGTTAATACCAAGATCTTTTAGGGTTTGTTTCATCCATAATACTTGCGTACAACACGTTGTCGTTGCAATATATTCTGCCTCTACTGTGGATAAGGAGACTGACTCTTGTTTCTTACTGTGCCACGCGACCAACCTGTCTCCAAGATAGAATGCACCTCCACTGGTACTCTTTCTATCACCTACACATCCTGCCCAATCTGCATCTGAATACGCAATAAGGGTGAAGTCCTTACCTTTCGGATACCATAACTTTGAACAATGGCAGTAAGAACCATCAAAAGTACAACACTGACATATAGCAATACTACAAATGGTGACAACTCTCAATTTAATCACCACCCTTCATGGTACCTCCACAAACAACTACATGAACTGAAACACACTTTGACAACTATACGACAACTCCCCCTGACTACTTGCCTTTCATCCTCAGATAACCAAACAAATACATAGGAGCATTAAAATAAAACTTTAAGATTGCTCCCCCTGAGGATGTGCTACCTGGAGTTGCTTAGTGCAATAGAGGAGTAGTCTCCTTCAATCCAAGGAGACACGATTTCCTTTCTTCTTTCTTTCTCCACTCTGGTTTGATTACAGTTTTGGGCTCTTGTTTTGACTTTTCTTTTTAGTAGCTTGTGCATGTTTTTCGGGAACTTTTCTATTTTGTCTCATTCCATTTGGTTGAAATTTTCTTCCCTGAAATTGATTTGATGCAAATGTACTTCGACAATTTCTTGCAATGTGCCCAAAATTATGATAGTTATAACATTCTACTGCATAATCCATCAAAGGTGAAAAAACATTTCTATTGGTAAAATTCCTTGGTCCTACATTATACTTGCAATCTGAAATCTTATGTCCATAACCATTGCATTTAAAATAGTAACCAAAAAAGAGATGATTGAACCTGGGTGATGGTCTTTGCCATGTTGTCGTAGGAGTCATAAATCTTCTTCTTCCTTGATGTGTGACATTGGTGAATCCATCATTGTCAATTCTCCTTTCGTGCCTTGCATTATTGCTTTCTTTTGCATGAGTCAATTTTTCTTGATCAATCTGTTTCTTATCTTCATTCTTTGATCCATTTGATGATTCTCCTTCGTCAAAGCCCAAACCAAATTTGATGCCTGTAGTCCTTTGGTTATTTATGATCTTATCCAACTTCATAGAACTTTCTTCACGTTTGTGATAACAACTAATTTTACGATTCATCTCTTCTATCTGCATCCTTAAACCAATAGTCTCTTCTTCTAGCTTGCTGCAATAATCTATTTTTATGGTTATTTGCACTTCGAGATCTTCAGATATTTTCTTGGATTCTTCTATCTGTACTTTCAAACTGGTTATGATTTCATTTGCATCCTCAAGCTTTCTTGAAATTTTCTTATTCTTTTTTCTTTCTATCTTCAATTCATCCAGAGCTGCAATTAGTTCCTCTTTCAAATTTACTTCTGCATCAATTTCTTCTTCATCACATTCCTATTCTTTTTCTGTTTTTTCTTCTTTGAGTGCCATGAAAAGAGCTTCACCTGTTTCCTTTTTAGAATCCTCACCGCAACTGTCTTCTGATGAACTGACATTCTTGGAGATGAAACTTTTCTTCTTGAAGTTGTCTTTTCTGAAATTTGTTTTGTTCTTCCAGTCACTTCTTTCTTGGTGCGATCCTTCATCAATTTTGTTCTTCTCATTAAGTGGACATTTAACTACAAAATGCCCAACGCCTCCACAATTGAAACATTTAAACGGTAACTTTCCTCTGTATTTTCCTTTTCCCCTTTTTAGTTTTCGAACAAAGTTTGCTTCCATTTCATCTGATGTCTCTTCTTCCTCGGATTCTTGTTTTGCTTTCATATTTTTATGGGCTTTAAAAGCAGCTTCTCTGTCTGTGGGTTTAGATTTTCCTATTCTCATCTCATATGCAGTCAAAGAACCATGCATCTCATCCATACTAAAAGAATTTAGATCTTTAGCTTCTTCTATAGCTGAAACTTTAGAATCAAATCTTTGGGGAAGAGATCTTAATACCTTTTTCACGATGATAGAATCTTCGATTTCCTCGTCGAGTCCTCTAATCGCATTAATGACTTCATTAACTCTCAGCATATATGCCTCTATGTTCTCATCGTCATTCATCTTTAATACTTCGAACTGAGCTCGATGTGTTTGTAACTTGGCCTCCTTGATCTTATCGTCTCCTTCATGAATGCTCCTCAGTTTGTCCCATATTTCTTTTGCCATTTTACAACTCATAATTTTTACTAGTTCATTGTCCACTAATCCGCACATGATAGCATTCTTTGCTTTTGAGTTATTCTCAAACAATTTCTTACCGACAACATCGGTTGGAGAAGTGGTGGGTATTGTGTATCCACTATCTACTGAATCCCAAATGTCGTATCCCAAAGCACAAAGATATGTCTGCATCCTGAGTCTCCAAAATGTGTAATTAGTTTCATCCAACAATGGTGCTTTGTTTGATGAGAAGCCTTCACCACCTGCCATTGTGTCACTTCCAAGATCACCCTAGCCGGTTAAGCTTGTTCAGGAACCTCGCTTTGATACCAATTGTTAGTCTCACAATGACACTGAGAGGGGGGGTGAATCAGTGTAGCTCTTTATAACTTAAATCTTCAACTCTTAAAGCCAAAACAATGAAAACTTAAAACCAAATAAAGCAAGTATAACAAGAGAGCATCACACAACACAAGATGTATCGAGGTTCACCGATTTGGCTACTCCTCAAAAATGACTGTTTGGACTCCCATCCAAATCCAGCCTTTGCAAAGCACCAACTTTACAATCAATTTACCAGCACCCACTGGAAGGAGCACCAACCCCTGATTTACCAACACCAACTGGAAGGAGCACCAACCCTTGATGCCAAGCACCAACTTGGACTTCAATTTTGAAACTAGAAGATTGACATAAAAATGCCTTCACTTTTACAAGACCCTGACTGGTCTATTGCTTACCCAACATCGCCCACAATTCACAAAACACACACCCTTCTCACTCGCCTCTCGCTCGCCTCTCGCTCTCTTCGCAAGATAGAATCCACACTTAAAATTCTCCAAGCAACACTCCTTTTATAACAATCCTTTCTCTTTGTAACTCCAGTTGTAACTCCTTTTTCATATTCTCATATGCCACTTGTCAATTGTAACTACTTCTTTATGTAACTCCTTTTGTTTATTTTGAGAAGGCATTTCGTCAAACACGTCACATGCAAATAATTGACACCATATTCTCCTACCATGACTGTTCATTTTCTCGGTCATGACTGTTCATTTTCTCCTTCGATGACTGTTCATTTTCTCCTTCATGACTGTTCATTTTCTCCTTGCATGACTGTTCATTTTCTCTTTGCATGTCTGTTCATTTTCTCTTTGCATGACTATTCATTTTCTCCTTGATGACTATTCATTTTCTCTTTGCATGTCTGTTCATTTTCTCTTTGCATGACTATTCGTTTTCTCTTTCATGTTTCGTTTTCTCTTTCCCTTATGCATGCATGTGTTTTGGTTTCCAAAAAAGGCTTTTCATTTCTATTTTGAGGCCCTTCTTGAGTCACAAAAATGCGACATGTCATGATATCGCGACACTTTTGTTTCTCTGCCTTCCTGCCCTTTTTGAGTCACGAAAATGTGACATGTCACGATATCATGACACTTTTGTTTCTCTCTTGCTCTTTTGAGTCATAAAATGTGACATGTCGATATCATGACACTTTTTTTCTTCCCCCTTTTTGAGTCATGAAAATGCGACATGTCGTGATATCGTGACACTTTTTTTCTCTCTGCCTCCCTTTTTGAGTCACAAAAATGCGACATGTCACGATATCATGACACTTTTTTTTCTCTTCCTGCTTGCCCTTTTTGAGTCATGAAAATGCGACATGTCGTGATATCGTGACACTTTTTCTTTCTCTGCTTGCCTTCTCTTTTTGAGTCATGAAAATGTGACATGTCATGATATCGCGACACTTTTTCCTTCTTGCTCTTTCTCTTTGCTTTGGCCCGCGAAAATACAACATGTCACGATATCACGACACTTTTTCTCCTTGCTCTTTCTCTTTGCTTTGGCCCGCGAAAATACAACATGTCGCGATATCATGACACTTTTTCTCCTTGCTCTTTCTCTTTTCTTTGGCCCACGAAAATACATGTCGCGATATCGTGACACTTTTTCTCCTTGCTCTTTCTCTTTTCTTTGGCCCGTGAAAATACAACATGTCACGATATCGTGACACTTTTTCTCCTTGCTTTTTCTCTTTGCTTTGGCCTATGAAAATGCAACATGTCACGATATCACGACACTTTTTCTCCTTGCTTTTTCTCTTCTCTTTTGGCCGCGAAAATGCAACATGTCGCGATATCGCGACACTTTTTCTCCTTGCTTTTTCTCTTCTCTTTTGGCCACGAAAATGCAACATGTCACGATATCGCGACACTTTTTCCTCCTTGCTTTTTCGCTTCTCTTTTGGCCACGAAAATGCAACATGTCGTGATATCGCGACACTTTTTTCTCTTTGCGGTGTTTTGCTTTTTCTTTGATCTTTAGCATATGGGCCACTTCGGTCTTCTTGGAAAATATGCAAAAATGTGGGTAAACATCCTCATAAGCATTTAACATCACTGTACATACTCTGAGTAACCTCTGAACTCCTGTCCACTGCATCAACCGATCTATCTGACTGTGTTGACAACAATGACAATACTGTCGTTGCACCTTGCTCAACACCAAGCAAGAGCATGGTTGTCTTTCTCAAAGATTCGTTGAACAACCGTAATTTGCATAATTGAGTGTGTGCTTCTTGATTTGGACTGAGTATGACTACCCCCTCAAGAGATGATTTGATGAGGGAATTACCAATGAGAAAAGTGATGAGTCACTTGACCCAATTGACTTGTGTTATGCTTACCTTCAGTTTTGTCCTATGAAAAATAGGGCAATTTTGGAGAGGATTTTGGTGACTTTGTTGAGTTTTCCTGGAGGAAAGGAGCTAAAAATTGTATTCCCAGGGGGTGGTCCAGCCACAATGGCCTTCTTAGGGCATGAGTTAACAAATTTTCCATCTCTCCTAGGATCCTCATGATTGCATTTTGATTCATGTGAAATTTGGACCCAATTTGAGCAGTTTTGGTGCAGTTTTGGACCTATTTTGGGTCATTTTGGGCTGTTTTGGCCTATTTTTGCTACCATCATCCTAGGGTGGGATGAGGGCATGTTCTACCACCATCCCAAGGTGGTATGGGCATCCAAATATACACTCATCCCACCCTATGATGGTGGTGACCCCTACATCTCTATATAAACCCAAAATATGAGGGCTAGGCTCATTTGTGCATGCTTCTTTTTGCAGTTTTGAGAGGTGAGGAGTAGGAGAGTGATTATGAGTAGTGGATTACTGTCAAATTCATCCCATAGTCACCATGATCTAGTGGTCAGACTCAGCCAGTGGAGGAGCCGATGCGAGACGGGTATGCCAAGTCTTTCTTATTGCATTTTCCTAATGTTAGGAGTTGATTTTTTTGCTTTTATGGCATGTTTTTGGTTTGGAAGCATATCACACTATATTGTAGGTAATTATACCTAATTTATGAGATATGTACCAACTTTTGTGTTTTATCCATGTTTTTGTGCAATTAGATTGCATTTTATGGGTCCAATTTTACCTTGTTTTTGCTATTTTTGATGGCCTGAAAGGCCTTTTTGAGCCCAATTTGTTGGAGTCATCCCTAGGTGGGATGGCTAGTGTGGGATGATCATGGGCCATCCCTTGGTGGGATGGTCTTAGGGTTTGGGGGGCCATCCCTGGGGGGAATGGCCACAACCAGCCTCAAAGAGGGGCCATTTTGAGTCTTTTCTTTTGAATGTTTTTGGGGCCATTTGAGGCCATTTTGGAGTTGTATTATTGAGTTGCTTATCCTTGTCAGGTGGTGAGGAGTCAGTATCGAGTACCTACTCTCTTTTATTCCATGAGGGATGCCTTGACCATAGAGGACTGGGAATGGTTGGATGCCATCGACCTCAAGCAAGTGACACGGTTAGAGCCTATGATAGGAGACCGTGCATATTTGACTGCCCTGATTGATCTGTGGGATCCACGCACCAATACCTTCCACCTACCCATGAGGGAGATGATGGTGATACTTGAGGATGTCTATCAGATTCTTCAAATTCTGATAGAAGGGCGATCGATTCGTATGATGCCACGAGACCAGAGACGTGTAGTGCTTGAGAGGTACTTCAGTTATGATCTAGAGACGACAGAGCTGGACTTCTTGAAGGGGGGTATGCTGGTAGGATTCTGGCATGAGGTGAAGGTATTGGGGGTGAGGCATACACTACTTATGATGCTCATCTCCAATATGCTATTACCTGACTCTTCTGGAGTGAGGTTCCCATGGAACCTAGTGGAGATAGTGTTTGCGTTAGTGAGGTGCACTATGGTGGAGCCACTAGTGATGGCATGGGGTACTACACTATTGGCACAACTCTACGATGAGTTGTATGAGATCCGTTGCCATCGATGGAAGGATGTGGGGTGTAGCTTTTTATTGTAGTGTTGGGGATGGCAACACATAGTTGTGGGGCAACCACATGGGCTACCATGGATGACTCGAGCACAACTGGTAGACAGGGAGATAGGATATGGTATCCTATGGTAGAGGGCTTAGGAGAGGGGACAGAGTCAATGATTCATAGGTGATGTGGCTCACTATGTAGATCTATTCTCATGACTCAGGGTAGGCTAGGTGTTCTGGAGGCCATACAAAGATTGCCCAGAGTGGGTAGATGCTATTGTATAGCTTCGTAGGGTGCGGCAAGGTAGGTGGCTTGTTGGATGACATGGCATGGAGTGGGAGTACTTCCCTTTTTCTTGGGTGATGTGATAGTTTGGGCTACACCAGGGGGTGCCCAGTGAGTCGGTGCCTTATCAACGTCATGGGGATGAGAGGACATTGGCATGGCCAGTAGTAGAGGTAGTGGCATGGGATACGGATCCTGTAGTAGACATTCCAGATGTGGACGATGTTGGGACTACAATGGAGTATGACGCTTGGTGGGTGATAGGCCAGTGGCATGGAGAGGGGCCACTAGGGAGGGGTGTAGCTAGGGAGGCACATCAAGAGGTTTCTGATGAGGACCAGGGTGAGGTAGGTGATTGGTTGGGATACATGGTAGGGGAGCAGGTGGTTCTCCTGGACTTAGGAGATCGAGGTGACTTTGGGGATGATGCTATCAGGGATGAGGAGGTGCAGGCACCATCGATGGCACATGGTGATATAGAGGTAGAGCTATGGGATGAGCTACTCAAGGTTAGGTAGGAGAGAGATCTCCTATGGACATAGGTGCATGATGTATAGGTGGAGCTAGCAGCACAATGAGCCGAGGTACAGGTGGCTCAGGCCGAGATAGCATCTCTTCGGGCATAGTTGTGATCTCGAAGCCCTACATGGGAGGATTCCAATAGTGGGGAGGTGGCTAGGCTATAGGAAGAGGTGACATGACTCCATTCTATGGTGGAGACTTACCAGGCATGGTGTCGATGGGGGTAGGCCTATGCGGATGAGCTGGAGATGGAGGTAGTGCACCTTGGAGGGCATCTACGGGATGATGCAACTACCAATGGGTCATACCAGAGTCACCATAGTAGGATAGGGCAGTCCTCCTCTAGGCTGGAGGCACTAGGGTCTAGGCAGAGAGCTGACAGGGTAGGTGGTAGCAGGTATGGGAGTTCATAGAGGACTTCGACTATAGGTGGGAGTGCGAGTCGTAGTACCGGTCCTGCATGACCATGGTAGTGGCTCGCATGACTCTTTTTGTGTTTTTGGATGTTTTAGTAGTGTGAAGTCTGAGGACTCCTTTTATTGTAGCCTACGGGCAACATGATGTATCTTTTTGTCTTATACATATACACACACACACACACACACACACACACACAATATATATATATATATATATATGAGATTTTTATGTGGTTTATCATCATGTGTTTATTGTTTTATGAAATGTATGCAAATGTATGCAATTTGATTTATGAGATGATGATGGATGTCTACCCTGTATGCATATGTTGTAATGTGATTTGATTTTATTTTGTACATGCATGGATGTATGGTGAGATGGATGATTTATTGATTTAGAGGATGAAATGTGTAGACTATATGACATATTATGCTAGCACCATAGACGATGTATATTGCACCAACTCATATGTAATGTTGTCATGAGACTTATATAATGGATTTGTGAATAGTGTAACTGAAATGGATGAGGTGAAGTAATATGAATGACATGATGTTTAGAGAATGCCCATGAGGTTTTCACGAGGCTCAAACACTCTAGTCAACTGATCAAAAGTTGTATACTAACCATGCAAGACTTTTTGACAAGGTATGAATCTGCTAGGATGACCAAGGTACTTCATATCCCTGTGTGTGCAAGTGAGTTCATTCCTATGAGATGCATAAGGATACCACCATTGCCAAGCAGGATCTCAACCAAACCTATACTGAGGATCACCCAATGAATGCCACCATCCTAGGTTTCGTACTAAGTATGACTAGACCACTAGGCAATCTAGGTTACCAAAGCTAGCTCATCCACATGCAAACATTGGTCTACACATATGCCCAAAAGCTAATATGGTAGACATATCGTCATGCGGGAGGCTACCACCATTGACGGATAGGCTATCCACCAAACCCGTAATGAGGATCACCTGATGGTTTTCCAAATGCTGAGAGTTCTAGGGATTCAAGTTCGACTCCCTACTTTCTTCAATTTTATTGGGATACTTGCTCTCATATAGAGTGATAAGAATCACTGTTTATTTTTCTCTTTTTTTTTAGTGATAATAATCACTATTTATTTTGAGTTTTTTCTTTTTCTCTTGAGCAAGGGATTTGAATTTTGAGTGATGGGGATCACTTGTTTCTTGTGCTTTTTGATGTGTGCACTTTTTGATTTTTGTATTTTTGTACTTTGAATTTTTGCTTTGTGGGGGTTTGCAAATTTAGACTATTGCAAATATGTGAAAATGTGGGATTTTGATGACAAAAAAAGGGGGAAAACCACTTATTGTTGTGGGGGGAATTGGGTAGGGGAGAACTTGTCCTTTTTCCAACTCTCAGCATTCTTGAACCATTCGCATAGGGGGATGAGCAGGATGACCTTTTCACTTAAGGTAACCTAGACCACTTCATGGATTTCATCTGTCTTTGTGCAAAACTTGGATTGTTAATGATTAATTGTGTTTGGGATATGATGTACACAAGGCATAATCTAAGCAAGATTCTACCTCCTAAAAATCGTGCTAGCCTTCTACAAAATCTGAGTAGAGACTGGATATGGTTGAGTGACCGAAAACCCTACTGACATTCTAAAACAAATGGCTAAGTGAAGGGAATAGACACGACTATGGAAATGTAGGAAATGTAGATGGAAATGATAAGTAACTATGGAATGAGGTGAGTGATGACCTTGACAACATTGATTGTGAATTATGACTAGTGTACAATCTTAGTGCTAGACATGTATGATCAATTCTAAAAAATGCAATGTGTGATGAAGAATATGCCTAACGAAAGTGATAATGCAATGGTATGCAACTTGATGGGAGTGCAATATTTTTGTATTTTTATGCTTTAATGATGTTTTTGAGTTTTTGATTGATATGTATACACATGTGACCAATGGGCTTATTTGGGGGCCATTGGGGCATTTGGGGGGACCAAAGGGCTTATGGATGCCTTTGGGGCTTTTAGGGTTGACCTAGATGGTTCTAGATAATCTAGGAGCATTTAGGTTGACTAGGGGATTGGAGCTTTGGATGCATTTTTGGTTGACTAGATGTTGATAGTTAGGAGTATTTTTTGACCTAGAGGTAAATGGAGCTTTGGTGACTAGATGGATTGTTACCTAGGTTTGTGACGGTTATGGATAGTCTTTGGGTTTTAGGGTTGACCTAGATAGGTTGTAGATAGTCTTGGAGCATTTTTATTTGACCTAGATGGTTAAGACCGCTAGGAGCATTTTAGGTGACCTAGATGAGTCACTTAAAAAGTGTCTACGACTACCTAGGGGTATTTGTTGTGACCAAAGGGCTTATGGATGCCTTTGGGGATTTTAGGGTTGACCTAGATGATCGTAGATAGTCTAGGAGCATTTTTATTTGACCTAGATGGTGAAAATGCTAGGAGCCTTTTGGGTGACCTAGACGGTCAATGACACTTAAAAAGTGTCTACGACTACCTAGGGGAATTTGGTTGTGACCAAAGGGCTTATGGATGCCTTTGGGGATTTTAGGGTTGACCTAGATGATCGTAGATAGTCTAGGAGCATTTTTATTTGACCTAGATGGTGAAAAACTTGCTAGGAGCCTTTTGGGTGACCTAGAATGGCAGACTTAAAAAGTGTCTACGACTACCTAGGGGTATTTGGTTGTGACCAAAGGGCTTATGGATGCCTTTGGGGCTTTTAGGGTTGACCTAGATGATCGTAGATAGTCTAGGAGCATTTTTATTTGACCTAGATGGTGAAAAATTGCTAGGAGCCTTTTGGGTGACCTAGACGGTCAATGACACTTAAAAAGTGTCTACGACTACCTAGGGGTATTTGGTTGTGACCAAAGGGCTTATGGATGCCTTTGGGGATTTTAGGGTTGACCTAGATGATCGTAGATAGTCTAGGAGCATTTTTATTTGACCTAGATGATGAAAAACTACTAGGAGCCTTTTGGGTGACCTAGATGGTCAGTGACACTTAAAAAGTGTCTACGACTACCTAGGGGTATTTGGTTGTGACCAAAGGGCTTATGGATGCCTTTGGGGATTTTAGGGTTGACCTAGATGATCGTAGATAGTCTAGGAGTATTTTTATTTGACCTAGATGGTGAAAAACTGCTAGGAGCCTTTTGGGTGACCTAGATGGTCAGCGACACTTAAAAAGTGTCTATGACTACCTAGGGGTATTTGGTTGTGACCAAAGGGCTTATGGATGCCTTTGGGGATTTTAGGGTTGACCTAGATGATCGTAGATAGTCTAGGAGCATTTTTATTTGACCTAGATGGTGAAAACTGCTAGGAGCCTTTTGGGTGACCTAGATGGTTAGTGACACTTAAAAAGTGTCTATGACTGCCTAGGGGTATTTGGTTGTGACCAAAGGGCTTATGGATGCCTTTGGGGATTTTAGGGTTGACCTAGATGATCGTAGATAGTCTAGGAGTATTTTTATTTGACCTAGATGGTGAAAAACCACTAGGAGCCTTTTGGGTGACCTAGATGGTCAATGGACACTTAAAAAGTGTCTACGACTACCTAGGGGTATTTGGTTGTGACCAAAGGGCTTATGGATGCCTTTGGGGATTTTAGGGTTGACCTAGATGATCGTAGATAGTCTAGGAGCATTTTTATTTGACCTAGATGGTGAAAACCACTAGGAGCCTTTTGGTGGTGCTCTCTAAGCATGAAACGGCTACAAGTGAAGGATGTTCAAGGGTTCAGGATCCTCGACACCTTCAAGGGAGGCTAGGTGATAAGTTCTGGGCCCGATTTGACTAGTGATGACAAAGGGACCTAACCAGTTTACCATAAATTTGTCCCGTAGGTGGGGCGGCAAGCTAGAGTTCTGTTGGTTCTCTTTTAGGATGAGATCACCAACCTGAAAGTCTCTAAGATGGACTTTCATATTGTAGGCTCTTTTGAGCCACTCTTGATACACACGTAGATGCTCAAGAGCATTAATGCGATGTTCATCCAACAATGTAAGCTGATCTAGGTGAGCTTGTCATGCATAGTATCATCATCGATAAACTCTTGCATGGATATGCGTAGCGATGGGATTTCTAGCTCTAGAGGCATGACTGCCTCAGCACCATACACTAGTGAAAATGGGGTTGCCCTAGTGGGCGTCTGAATGCTAGTGCGGTAAGCCCATAGGGCAAGCGACATTTGCGTGTGCCAATCGGTATGATTCTCTTTGACTATTTTCTTCAATATGGCAATTAATGTCTTGTTTGATGCTTCTGCTTGCCCATTTTCTTGCGGATAATAGGGTGTTGAAAAGTTGTGTTGGATATTATATTTTGTTATCAAAGCATGCACATATTTATTCTTGAATGATGTCCCATTATCTGAAATGATCTTGGATGGAATACCAAAATGACAAATGATATTATGCAATATGAACTCCGCTATGCGGGGTCCTATCGTAGTGGTAAGGGGGATTGCTTCCACCCACTTTGTGAAATACTTGGTAGCCATAATGATAAATGTGTGATGGCCCGAGGATGCAAGGGAGATTTTCTTGATTAAATCCAATCCCCATTGTGAAAATGGCCAAGCCGATTGGATCGGTTGTAAGGCCTGAGAAGGTACATGTGTCAAGTTAGCATGGTGTTGACATTTCATGCACTTCCTCACATATGCACAACAATCTCACTCTAAAGTTGGCCAATAATAGCCCATGCAAAGAATGCACTTTGCGATGGCCATGCCACTAAAATGGCCACCACAAGTACCATCGTGTGCTTGGGCCATTGCCCAAGTCGATTCTTGATACTCTAAGCAACGAAGGAGGATTCCTTCATAGCTCCGATGGTATAGGATGTCTCCTAACAAGACAAATTTTGCTACCTTCCATTTAAATGTCCTTTTGGCAATGTGCGATAATCCAGGAGGGAGATTACCAAGCTTTAGGTACTCTCTAATTTGTGTGGACCAGTCCTACTGTGTGGAAGCCTCGATTGCATGAATTGCCTATCCCTCATGAAGTTCATCCCAAGAAAATGTTGATTGGGAAAGAACTTGTAAGAATAGCACTGTGCTGCTATCAAAAGGGGTTTGGGGGAACAAAGTCCCCCAAGTGGCATGATTCAAGCACTCGTGAATGTGCGAGAATCTCTCTTGATGAGGTTCTATTTGAATCAAGTGGACTTCTGGCATGGCTTGAGTGCTCTCATGCTCAACCGCTGATTGTGATAGCATCTTGACTTGAATGGTTGTCATCTCGTCTATGGGGTCTTGCGGGATCAAGGACCCTAAGGAGGCCATTGTATCCACAAAATGATTAGACGATCGAGGGAGTGCCTCGATGTCATACCATTCAAACTTTGCTAGGAGTTTATCCACAAGGGCTTTGTAGGCTTGCAAAACTGGGCACTTGCACTGGTAAATTCCCTTGACCTGGTTCACTATAAGCAAGGAGTCACCAAAGATATTGAGTTTGTTTATTTTCATGGTGATAGCCATTTGAAGACCTATGAGCAAGGCTTCATACTCAACATTGTTATTGGTACATAAGAAATCAAGTTTAAATGATAGGGGTATGGGAGCCCCATGCGGTGTGAAAAACATGATCCCTACACCACCCCCTTGCTCACATTTGGAGCCATCAAAGAAAAGAGTCATATCTTCCTATGACTCAGGCTCATCAAAATCGGGCGATTCTGATATTTGGAAGACTCCATCATCGGGAAGCTCCATGCTAAGAGGTTGATCATCCTAGAGAGGAGCCTCTGCAAGTTGATCAACAATGACCTGGCCCTTGATTGACTTTTGTCCAATGAATTCTAGGTCAAATTCTATCAACAACATGATCCATTTTACCATGTGACTACTATGATAAGTATGACTCATCATGTATCACAATGGATTCTCTTTAGATACAACATACGTAGTGTGGCTGAGCATATAGTGTCATAGCTTCTTGGTAGCAAAAACCACCGCTAGACATAACTTTTCAATGTATGCGTACTTGATCTCATAGCTCACCAGGGTGCGACTGAGATAGTATGTGGCCTGTTCCTTGTGCAATTCATTGTTTTGGGCTAACATGGCACCCAATGCAGTCTCAATAGCTGAGATATATAATCGGAATGACACCCCTGGTCTAGGTGGAGCTAACATTGGTAGCGAAGCTAGGTATTGTTTAATTGCATCAAAGGCATCCTGACACTCATCGTCCTAGTGGAATGCGACCCCCTTGTGCAAGAGTTTGTTCATGGGTCGACACTTGTCCGACAATTGTGCTATGAAGCATTTGATGGATGCAATCCTCCCCTGCAAGCTACGAAGTTGCTTGATGGTAGTCGAGGGAGGCATTTCAAGGATTGCCTTGACCTTGTTAGGGTCCACTTCGATGCCTCATTTGGAAACTATAAATCCCAAGAGCTTTCCAGATGTGATGCCAAAGATGCACTTCTTGGGGTTCAGTCTCACATTATGTTCAATAAGGTGATCGAGGACTTTGCACAAGACATCTAGGTGCTCATGACGTAATAAATATTTAGCTAGTAAGTCATCCATGTAATCTTCCAAAATCTTGTGCATGTAGTCATGGAAGATATATGTCATGGCATGTTGGTAGGTGGCACCGATATTTTTAAGGCCAAAGGGCATGACCTTGTAACAAAATGTTCCCCAGGGCATTGTGAACACCATTTTGAGCTGGTCTTCAGGGTTGATACGAATCTGATTATACCCAGAGAAGCCATCCATAAGGGAGAGCATTTCATGGCCTATGGTGGCATCTACCAGGGCATCGATGCTTGGCAAAGGAAAATCATCCTTAGGACTCACTTTGTTTAGGTCTCAAAAATTAGTGCAAATGTGAATCCTCCCATCAGGCTTCTTGATGGGGACCATGTTGGACAACCATGGTGGATAGTCTATAGAAATGATAAACTTGGCATCCAACAGTTTTTGTAGCTCATATTTGACCATCAAGGCCACTGTTGGGTGCATCTTTCTCAACTTTTTCTTGATAAGCTTGGCTTTGGGGTCAAGCGTTAGATTGTGGGTGACCAGATTTGGATCTAGTCTCGACATGTCTTTGTAAGACCATGCAAAAGTTGCCTTCTTCTTTGTGAGAAGGGCTATGTAATCGGCTTGCTCTTTGGGGGATAGGCTTTCCCCTAGCTTGATACATTGTGGGTTTTTAGGATCTGAGCTGATATCTTTGTCAACCATAGGCTCGATTGACATATGCGACCCCTCTTCCAACTGGTGGGGAGTAGGGATCAAATGGATGTCATCAACTAGATTTAAATCCTTGATGGGAACCTCGGGTTCCTCCTCAGCATGGAAGACATCATGAGTTGGCCCAGTGGAGAAGTGAAACAACCCACCACAAGTCCAATACTCAGAAGGTGATGGGGGTGAATCAACATGATCCCAATCAATAGCATCTAGATCTAGATGGCATGGCTTGGAAGGATCAACTAGGTTGTGAAGTGGTGTGGTCAAATAAATGGAGATCATATTTATGGAATGTGTCTACTCTCTAGGACCATGGGCATGTGACTATATATTGATATCATCTCCCACCCCCAGATGTGGTTCTGGGGGAATGGGGATCACCGGATCCTATCTAGGGATAGACTGTAGGATGGGATCATTAGGCTCAAGGAGCTCCATGTGTGTGGGTGGGTCAGGGAAGACCTCATGGTGAATCTAGCCTAAATTGATAGGCCTTGCCCTTAAGCATGGGCCAACGTGCAACTGATGATAGACTTCTTCTATGTCGATGGGCTCGTGATGATGACGCAAGTAATGAGGACCAAGGTATGCCCTCTCTATTTCATCCTCATAGTCACTATCGTATATGGGAATCTCATTGTTGCCTCTTGGGATCGAGTGATCAGGTAAGTGTGGTCCCATATATGCTCGTTCCTCATAATTATTGTCATGGATGAGGACTTCTTCATTCTCACCTCATAGTGCCTCAGGCTCACGAGGATCCAACTACTCAAGTAAATTAATTGCACCCTCCCTAGGAGGTCTAGCTTCCTATGGGTGAACCGACTCTTCAGGAGGAAGGAGCTACCACCAAATAGGATCAGGGAAAGGGAACATATGCAGGAGGTCTTCCTATTGGTCATTAATAGGAACAATTTGTGAATGATCACTATCCAACTCAAAAGGGTCATATGGTGCCACCTCGTAACCCGACTCATCATCTGAGGTCCATTCATATGAGGTGCCTTGATCTGATTCATCACAAACATGGGGACAACTTCATGAACCTTCCCCTCTCTCAAAATGTGGAAGGATGTCACTGAGGATTATGGGGTTCCCATATGGCAGTGGGAAGTAGTCCCCTAGGGAGTAGACTGTATTGGGATTGGCATAAGGGTCTTGAGCCAACCTATCCCTATAGCCTATAGTTAAGCGATCTAGGCCATCCATGAGGACATCTAGAGGCAAGGGATTGTTGTGTCCCACTCCCAACTTGTCATAGGGCATTTGATATTATGGTTGATAAGGGATTCTTGTGCCTTGCTCATACAGGCCTAACCCATAACCATGCCAGTTGCATAGGTCAAGGTACTTCAGGGTGAAGTTAGGGTTAGACAAGTAGTTAATGTCTTCTCCAAAAGGCTCCTCATCCTCCTCCTACTGTTGGTAAGGTTCGATGCCATAGTCAAGGCCCCCATAGATAAAATTCATTTTATTAGGGGGAATACCAAGAGGCATGATAGTGCCTATGGGAAGACAGGGTCTACCCATGTCTTGCACCGACTCTATAGCAGGAGTAGTGGTGACATTCCTAACCATGTATTCTCCCAATATGGTAGAAGCTAGGTGCACTGTAACCTAGGGCTATGGATAGAAGAGGGATGAGAGTGAGACTTGATCTGGCTCATCGTTTGCCTCATGTGGTGTCTCTTCATCACCCCCCCCCTGAGGGGGGGCCCCCCCCGCCCGGCGGGGGGGCGGGAGAGGAGATATGGGTAGTTGGTGGAGGTCAAACCTCGGTTGGATTTATTTGGCTAAAAATCTAGATGCGTTGATGGCAAGGTCGACTCGGGTAACTGTTGCACCATGTTGTAGTACTTGAAGGGCTCTAGGTCTATGGGGATGACATGAACTTGCCCTTCATGAGTGTACTTGAGGCACTGGTGAGCGATGGAGGGAACACACTTCATGTCCCTGATCCATGGTCTTCCTAACAAGATATTGTATGCCATCTCACCCTCCAGGATGTGGCACATTGTAGGGATGATATTTTCTCCTACTTGAATAGGTAGGATGATTGTACCAACCATTGAGCATATGGCATCATTGAATGCTCGGAGGGTGTAGGTAGATGTAACAATGTGGGATGTTGGGAGCTTCAGGTGCTTGAGAGCTATTGTAGTTATGATGTTGCTTGAAGACCCAGTGTCTATCAACACTCTCTTGTAAGGTGTTCCATTCACACATGCGATGATGTGCAAAGGGGGATCCACCATATCATGCGGAACCAGTTTAAGTTCATCTTCTCGAAAGGTAATCACCGGTTCCATGCATTGCCGCACATGCCCCACAAAGTTGTTGAAGGAGTTAGACTCCTGGGGCTGAAGCTCAATTGCCTTAAGGATCTCCATCAAGGCTTCTCTATGAGGTTGTGATTGTTGGATGAGCTCATAGATGGAGAGTCGGGCAGATGTTGTTCTTAAGCTCTGAGTGAGCTTACTCTTAATGGTGACTACAGGCTTAGGTGGGAGGCTCGGCCTGGGAGGTGGTATAGGCTACGATGTCGAAGGGACATCATTCTGAGCCATAGGTGGTGCGGCTGGACTTGGATACCACCTATTTCTTGTCACAATACTGACCATGCCAACATACCCTTGCTTAGGAGGGGCATGGTGAACCTCATTCACCTGGGGCACTGGTTTGGCCTGCTCCACATGGGCAGGCAAGGGGTCCTTGAAGACCTCCATCTATTGGTTGTTTGGTGTGATAGGGTTGTCTACCTAGAGGGCATTCCTATCAATTAGGTCTTGCACCAAGTGTTTGAATTTATAGCACATTTGCACATCATGCCCATTTTGCCTATGAAACTTGCAATATAGGTCTTCTCTGTATCCTTTGGGCTTCGGTGCATTTGGGTCGATAGGTCGACTCTCAGGTAGATGGATCACATTGGCCGCTAAGAGGTGATCAAACAATGAGTCCATAGATTCTGCAATGGGCATGAATTGTCGCTTGGGGTGATGCTATTGATTTTTCCCTTGACCATTCTAGTTATCCTTGGCATAGTTCCTAGGAGTGGCCTGATAATTAGGCTTTTGAGGTGGCACGGCTTGCGCTGGCCCCGGGACACTAATTGCAACCTGATTTACTACTGCTGACTTTGGTTGCACTGGGGTGTTTTTAGCATTCTTGTTCCATTCCTTCTTGCGAGGCTTTGCAATCTCACCCTCTTGAATCTTGATTTCTTCAATGATCCTAGCCTGTGCTAAGGCATCTTCAAGAGTAGGGTATTATTGCAACTACAACAACAAGGAGATTGGCTTCAAGTAACTTTTGGAGAACATCTGAGTCAACTCCGACATGGGGAGAAGATAAGGTAGCTTGGCGAGTAGGGTTCACCATCTATTGCCATAATTTGTTATTGACTCATCATCATACTATTTCAACCTAGCTACATCGGCCAACGTTGCCTTCCTCTTGGTATTGAAGGCAAAGCGCTCTAGGAAAGCATCCACAAGTTGGTCCAGATTGTGGATGCTATGCTTAGGGAGTTGGTAAAACCACTCGGAGGTAGGGCCGATGAGGGTAGTCACAAATGTCCTCAAAAGCAAAGCATCATCATCATGAATGCCAAAGTATTGGCCTAAGAACCTAGTGACATGCTCCTGTGCATCCTCTTCTCCCTTGAAGGTGGCCAATTGAGGCAACTTAAATTGTTCTAGATAGGGAGGCGTAGGTACTGAAGGATGGATGGGTTGACTATGCAACTGGCGCATAGTGGGATTTTGAGATCCCGACCCAGAGGTCTTGTTCTCAATTGACTCCAGGCATTCTAGCAATGCTTTATACGGGCCTGAGGACTTAATCTCCTCATCCTTGTTCACATCTTGCGATGGAGGTCTAGGGTCCTCCAACCTATTGTGGGGTGGTGGTAAATCACCCCCTACCTTGGTAAGGCATCTCCACATACTCTATTTCTGGCTCATGCTCAGTATAGGCCCCGTAAGGCATCTCTCGAGCTGGTCTATAAATGGGGGTATCCACCCGTGGTGGGTGCCCTATGTTTGGCCTGGGAGGCATCTCCCGATCTGGCCTAGGAGGTCATGGAGGCAACATTGGATAAGGTCTCAGGGACCTATCTCGAATGAGCATGGGTTGCCTCGGATGGACTTCCTACCTATGTGTCTTAGGGGTAGGGACCCTCTCTCGTAAAGTCTTCTAGAATAGCTCATTGGTCTATCATTCAATCCTTTCTTTCTCAAGCTGGTGCAAGTGGTCTAATTGCTCTTTGTCTCATCGAAGCTACTTGAACTGAGCTTGGCATTCTGTATATCTTGCAACCACTTGCCTAATTTGATCCATAGTGTGAGGCCTAGGGGGCCTAGGAATCTCACCCTAGGGCCGACCTCATTCAAGATACTCTGTGGTCTCCATAGGGTGCTTGCCTCTCTCAAGGTTCACCGCATTGACTCGAGGTTCGGGCTGGAACATATGTTCATTATACTCAGCTGGCATAGAGGCACATCGGGCATGCATGAAATATTGTTCCTGAGGAAAATCTAGGATCTCCTCATGTCTTCCCTCCTGGACGAGGAAAGGTAGGGCAGAATTGGCTCACCCCGACCGACGAGTGTCATTCCCATCGGGCTGCATGAGCTGTTGTATCCTATCAAGGTGACGCGGAGGTAAAGTCATATCGACTTGCTCCGGCCAGTGTGTGAAGTCATACTCCTACCTATGCTTAGGCGTGTCAGCCCTAATGGGTATGTGGATGCATGGCACCACTCTATCTATTAGCACCTCGACGTGCAGTTGCCTTTCACCAAGGAAGGCCTATGAAATATCTACATACCGGGAACACTCTCCCAAGTAATGCTCATCATCCCTCGGGGTGTCTCATAGAGGATCCCTTTGGATATGAGGCTCGTGCCCTACTGTCTTGGGGCTAGGTGGAGTAGAAGCTCACTAGGGAGGTATAACCAAGTCCCTAGGGCTATATCAGAGATGATTCATGTCTCCTAATCCACTCTCCATAGCTTCCACCCATGTTTGGGCTTGGCTGCGGGTGCGCACCATCACGCTCCTCTATCAATACCCCAAGTGATTATCTTCTTTACAATTTTTTAATGAAACAACAAATAGAAAAGGAAACACCCAATAGATAGATGATTATCTCTTTTAAGTTTTAGATGTGAGTCCCTAAACTATTTTGTGTGTTTCAGATGTGTTGTTTGTAAATAATGACCTTGTGTCGCGTATTTGAAATATTGTTGGATGATGTACTCAAATGTTTAATTGGCTTTCACCTATATACTCATAGCTCATCAACCTGGCTATGAACTCTAGGTTGCGTTATCCCACCTATAATGTGTGGTGATGAGGTCCACACATGGCCAGGGAGCATAGGTCCTACCAGTTCCTCACCCAGTTCACCCGTAGTCTATGATACACCTCCTCGAAGGGTGATGCATGCTATAACCCATGGGCTATGATGGATCTTGGAACCGGCCTTGGCAAGATGGATCAGGTTCATGGGATTTGAGCCAAGTGGATGGAGATGAAACCCACCGTCACTTGCGCTCTACCAATGGTTGGGGATGAAGTCCAACTCGTTAGCGTTTTAAGTGGATCATGGTGTGTGTGGTTCTTTTAATCCCAAGAAAGTAAGCAAAGAAGCATTCGATGATCATTCACTAAATGCATGCAAATAAGTGCATTTTACTTTCATAAATTTAGGATAAAGAACCTACAAATGTAACTTATGAATGCAAATCCTAAATGCTAACTTACCCATTGGGTAAGCCACAAGCAATCAAGCCACAAAGATGCATTGCTACTTCAAATTTCTTTCGATTTTTCTTCTTCATTTTGTTGCTTTATGTTATAAGAAAAGTAAAAATATGAATTTTAACCTTTCTATGCAAACAAATGATGCAAGAAAAACCAATTTTTACAGTCTCTAAAAATGCAGCAGAAAAACAGAGGGTTTAGGCACTCACCTTATCAGTTTTGAGACCTCCAAATTCTGGATTTTTGAGCAAAAATTTCTCTAGTTCTTCAATGCTCTAGGGTGGGATGATTAGAAGCCCTACCACCATCCTAGGGTGGGATGGTGAATCCACCATCCTAGGGTGAGCCAGATAAAGGTTCTGCCACCGTTCCAGGGTGGGGAGGGGAGCACCTACAACACAAAAAGGGCAAAAATTGCAAAAATGGAGTCAAATTTTCACCCAAAGCACAAGGGACAAGGGTCCCACCATGATCACCACTGAATTAGGGAAAAATGGTGCACCTAATTATGAATAAAAATATATGTATCTATCCTCTATAGCTTATGAGCATCAAATGGAAGCATGCATGTGAAAATGGAAGCAAAACCAAACAATAAGATATGAAATGAAACAAGTATCCTTCTTATTAATTTGGTGGATCAGATCCAAGGTTACATAGTAGTCCCCTTGAGGGCTCAAATGTGATACAATTTTTACAAATTTTGGGTGCCCAAGGATCAAATCCTTCAAGAAATCCGAGTGCACATCCAGTGTCTTTCCTCGTACCCACAATCGAGGTGGGCGGGCCAATGCCACCGCTGCTTGTATATCTAATATTTGATGTCTGATATTCCTTCCCAATGCCTTCTAGGAACCTGCACCTACACACAAGGAAGCAAAAAGGGTCAAATAGCAAGTGCGTGTGAAGGAAAACATGCAATCCCCACAGGCACAAAAAAGGCATATATATTAAAAATATATCAAATCAACTCAGAATGACTTGAAACTTTATGGGGATGTTAAATAGGAGGTTTTGAAGGGATATCACCAAAAATATATCTGAAATTACATCCGTAGACCCCTCAATTTTGCATCGCCCGTCTACAACCTACGAAGACCAAGACAAGCAATTCCCGCCCCTAAACATGTCCAAAACACATGAAATTTGGAAAGAATGCATAAATAAACATTTTAAGACAACCCATGTGGTTATATTTTCAAAATGAGGTGCATATCCACCTGCATGCAACTGGGGTGCCCGGATGGGCCCTACGAACCTACAAAAACTTAAAAATGTGATATCTCGGCCAATTTAACTCCAAATTGCATGAAATTTGAACTGTAGAATCCTATGATAGTCTAGAATAATACTAAAAAAATAGTAAAGAAATTGTGCAAGGATTTGTCCTCATCCCGGGGGACGGTGGTGACTGCAACTAATTGGAGGGCACCCTAGGAGGGGATACCCACCAATTCTGCACACCTTTTGCTACCAATCCCACTGGGGAATGGTCCTAAACACTCTAAGGGGTATTTTCATCGAATTTGGTGAAGAAATTCACCCGGATGGTAAAGTTATGCCCAAAAGACCCTCTTGAAGTCACCCGGTAACCTCCTTCGCTAAGAAGAGATTTCGAGGGAAAGAGAGCACAATAAAGTGAGGGGAAATCTCGAAAGCACTCCATTGCATATCCTAGAACTCCTCTCTATATTTTTGTGTGGATATTGAATCCATTTTATAGCCCAAAGGGGCTTATGTGCAAAAAGGCATGCAAGGGCATGCATGGCAGGAGGTGCCATTTGTCAAAAAGGAGGCATGCATTGGATGGGGAAGAGAATCTCCCCTTTTAGCCTCCATTATGAAGCATGTCATAAGGATTCAGTGCCCTCTGACCCGCATGCTTCAATTGGTGGGGTAAATGGCAGTTTTTGGGTGCCATTTGTCCCAGATTTGACTTTTTCTGGGTCAAACTTGCTCACCGTCCCACCCTGGGATGATGGCTCACCACCATCCCAGGGTGGGATGATGGGAATCTGCCACCATCCCAGGGTGGGACGATGGTGAATTTTGGGCCAAAACCTCCCAAAATTGGGCCAAAAGCCTCCAAAACCTCTTCCGGAGTGGCTAGAACCACTGTGAGCCTTCTAAGGGCTGCCCAAGGGGCCATATGATGCCAATTTGATCATTGTTTGTGGATGCTTAATCGGGTTTACCATATTTTAGTGTCTACAAATCCAATTTTCTTCAACCACCCCACATCATATGTCACCCACTCATCCTCCAACGACTTCCTAAACCTTCAAAGATGATGATGTGTAAATATCTTCTTCATCTACCATCACACATATATCACATGTCAGAAATCCTTTAGGGTCTTATACATAATCATTGTGCATAACAAAATAAAAATATCTATTTTTCACAAGTCTTTACGATACCTAGGAAATCATTTTATTTGTACATAAATCCTTACATTTCACTGTAATTATTTTCATCTCACATGCACACACAAACACATAAACAAAAAAACATCGGTTTGCACTCCACACGTGTGAACCAGTGGTTCACACTCTAGACATGTGAACCACTGGTTCACACCCCATCCATGTGAACCACCTAGACTAGGAAAAAAAATTTATGGCCTGGTTCGCAATAATACAATCATCACAACCATGCACACAATGCAGTTAACAAATGCCAACACGTGTCAAAAAAAAAGCACAAAAAACAATGTAAAACCCTCCCTAGGCATGCAACATGAAATAGTACAAAAAAAATTAAATCATACATGCAAGCACAAATTCGAACACCCATTTGGCCCATTAAAACATCCCATGTGTTGGTTTTCACATGCATTCATATTTCACATCATGTTTCACATCACACCACTTATACATATTCCCACACTCCGAATAGTCACATGCAAAAACAAACCACATATTGGGATACCCATTTTTCCATTTTTACACAAATTGCATGGATTATAACCAATTTCTACCCCAACCCTCATGTTACAGTGTTTAAATAAAAAAAAATTCATTTTAAAACCCTCCCTAAAACACACCATTATCGAGAGAGAAAAATGTGCCTACCTCAGGCATTCCCACCCCCAAACTCGTGCTTGTTTATGCACTCACCATTCCATACCATCCATTTTGCCCACCAACAACACTCCATCCCATTTCTCTCTTCCTCCACCTCTCCACCACCACTGTCGTGCAAAAAAAATGATGTCAAAATTTTGAATTTTCCACTTCAAAACCCCCATTCGTGATGGTTTGCATGCCAGTCATGCGAACCAACCGTTTCGCACACCAACCATGTGAACCTCCTACATGATCATCAAAATATGCCATTCATCCCAAATTGCATCCAAAATACTGCCCAATCATCATTTTCACTCATTTTCATGCCCACTTTTACACATTTTACCATTATCTTCATCAATCATCTCATAGTTGATCGTCACTTCCTCCATCATCAATTCGTCATTTGAGGGGTAATCATCCAACACATCCACATATACCTTGCATATGGTCAAATAACCAAACATCCAATCATGGATATAACAAATTATGATTGAAATTTTTTGTTGAAGATCATCTCAAGTCCTTATGCTAGTACAAATATGAAACAAGGAAATTTCTCTTCTCAATCAAAATCTAATCCAAAAACAAGTCAATGTTTGATAGGCTCCAAAACGCCTCTGACTATAGACACCTCATGGATTCCAATATTCATAGTAGTAGTCATAATATCACTCATGAATGAAGCTCCTCAAAGTTCTATCCCATGTCTCCAACAATCTATCAAATGTTGTTAGAAGAACTCATCAATAAATCAAAATCAAACACTAGAAAAGGCATTTATTTGTTCAAAATTGAAGCATTTATTATTGATCATAATTCAAGGTAATCATACGCTTTCCTCCAAAATCAATCATTCACAAACCACTTTTTTATCAATGTGTCTCTCTCGCAATCATCCACAACTCTCCAATCGCAAATTCTTTGCCTTCCAAATCACCTCATCAGTCCACATCATCAATTTTTGTACTAAACTATGTTTCCACACAATCCAGTACAAAAAGAGGTAAAATTTAGACACCTAAATGTCGCACATTGTCCCTCTCCCCATTTCCATGGTCAATCAATTTGCAAAAGCCTAAAAAATTGCATAAATTGGCTACAAAACTATTCATTATTCAAAATTACTATTCATCATCATTAGCCCCTTTGGGCTAGCCAAGACCCTTTCTACGCTTAACCATAGGTCCTCATACGTCCTCATGCTAATTTAACTAAGGTTGAAAACTCTCACCATGGTCAAAAAACACTTTATGGTTAAATTATCCTTTATGGCTAATCTCATGATTAATTAGATCTAATCTTGATTTACTTAAATCCTCCACCTCACCTAGTCTACTTTGAATAGCCTAGCCTTCCACCTCACATAGCCTAGTCTAGCCTAGCCCTTCTACCTTTCCACCTAGATATTTCTCCACCTCACATCCCCTTGGGCCATTAATGCAAGATGGAGACTTTGGCACACAAAAATTATTTTTTAATCCTAAGATATTTCAATAAAGTTGAATATTAATGATAAATTGATATTTATGCTAAATCATCATTACTTTTGGATGGGTGAGGTATTCTCTCACCCAACCTCACTTATGACCTGTGACACCTCATGGGACACCTCTTTGGTGGACACCTCACCACTTCCACCTCACAAGGGACACATCATCCCCTTTCTCTCACCTTGGACCACTCTATAAATAGAAGGCCATTTTCACCATTTGAGAATAACTCACTTTTGCATCCATCACACATCCATCACATAGTCATCATACAAGCATCACAATCAACTTGTATTCTTCACAATATTATTTGGTGAATAAGATAGGTTGAGAATCCTATCAAGAGTGCACTTTCAAGAGATTGAATCGAACAAATTCCAAGTAAATAACCAATCCTGAGCATCTAGAGAGGCTATCTAAAAAATACAGTCGAAAAGGGACTGGTTCACATCTCACACGTGCAAACCACCCAGTTCACACCCTAGGAGTGCAAACCTCTATAAAAAACACTAGAATCACCTAAACAGATGAGGATAAGTTAATTTGTTGTTTTATGTTTTTTTTAGCAATTTATTTCATGTTTTGAATTATTAGTCTTTTATCTTCATAACTACGAGGTTTGACTGAGGTAGACCCCTAATGCACTAATAGGATTTTGCAGGTTATTTTATAGGTCTAGCAAGGCACAAGGAAAAATCTAACAAGCAATGGCTCATGAGAAAGAAGCCCACCTACATAGAGGAACCCAAGAAGATGAATGTTGCTATCTTTGTACCACATCTAAGAGGGCTTCCTATGGTAAGAACCCATTGTAACCTTCAGGGCAATATTGTAAAAGGATATTAGTTTCTTGTAACCCATTTTATGATTATCAATAAAAATATAGTAGATTATTTGATGTTGAATGAATGTTTTAGCATATTTTTGATTTTTTCAAAACCCTTTGGTCACCCAAAAATCCCCAAAGGTACCCATAAATCCTTCAGTCATCAAAAAAGTCCCAAAGGTATCTATAAACCCTTTGATCACCCAAAAGACCCAAAGGTACCCATAAATACTTTGGTCACCATAAAAGCCCCAAAGGTATCTATAAACCCTTTGGTCACCCAAAAATCCCCAAAGGTACCCATAAATCCTTTGGTCACCCAAAAATCTCCAAAGGTACCTATAAACCCTTTGGTCACCCAAAAATCCCCAAAGGTACCCATAAACCCTTTGGTCACCCAAAAAGCCCCAAAGGTACCCATAAATCCTTTGGTCACCCAAAAATCTCCAAAGGTACTCATAAATCCTTTGGTCACCCAAAAAGCCCCAAAGGTATCCATAAACCCTTTGGTCACCCAAAAATCCCCAAAGGTACCCATAAATCCTTTGGTCACCCAAAAATCCCCAAAGGTATCCATAAACCCTTTGGTCACCCAAAAATGCCCCAAAGGTACCTATAAACCCTTTGGTCACCCAAAAATCCCCAAAGGTACCTATAAACCCTTTGGTCACCCAAAAATCCCCAAAGGTACCCATAAACCCTTTGGTCACCCAAAAAGCCCCAAAGGTATCTATAAACCCTTTGGTCACCCAAAAATCCCCAAAGGTACCTATAAACCCTTTGGTCACCCAAAAATCTCCAAAGGTATCTATAAACCCTTTGGTCACCCAAAAATCCCCAAAGGTATCTATAAACCCTTTGGTCACCCAAAAATCCCCAAAGGTACCCATAAACCCTTTGGTCACCCAAAAAGCCCCAAAGGTACCCATAAACCCTTTGGTCACCCAAAAAGCCCCAAAGGTACCTATAAACCCTTTGGTCACCCAAAAATCCCCAAAGGTATCCATAAACCCTTTGGTCACCCAAAAAGCCCCAAAGGTACCCATAAATCCTTTGGTCACCCAAAAAGCCCCAAAGGTATCTATAAACCCTTTGGTCACCCAAAAATCCCCAAAGGTATCTATAAACCCTTTGGTCACCCAAAAAGCCCCAAAGGTACCTATAAACCCTTTGGTCACCCAAAAAGCCCCAATGGCATCCACTAAGCCCATTGGTCAAATTGTATATATATATATATCAAAATCCAAAAACATCATTAAAATAACAAAAATACAAAAATATTGCATTGCATTACATTTCATATCGTTGCATTATACAATCACTTGCATTAAGCATACCCATCATTGCATTTTGCATTCTAGAGTTGATCATACATGTCTAGCACCAGGTATGTACACTAGCCATCCTTCAAAATCAACTTTGTCAAAAGTCATTATTCACACCCATCTACATTACAATTATCATTTCCATCCACATTCCCCACCTTTCGTATTTGTGTCTGTTTCCCTTCACCTAGTCATTTGTTATAAGGTATCATTAGGGTTTTTGGTCACTCAACCATCTCTAGTTTTCTTTTCAAATTTTGTAGAAAGCTATCCTAATTTTTAGAAGGTAGAGTCTTGCTTTGATTGTACCTTGTATACGTCATAATCCCAACACATTTTCACATTAATAAATCCAAGTTTTGCACAAGGAAAGATGAAACCTACAAAGTGGTCCGTGTTACCTTAAGTGAAAAGTTTACCTTGCTCATCCCCCTATGCGAATGGTTCAAAAATGCTAAGAATTGACAAAAGGACAAGCTCCTCCCTACCCAAAGCAATCAAAATCCCTTGCCCCATGCCAAATTTGGGCAAGTATCCAAAGAGCAAAATAAAAATAAATAGTGGTTTTTACCACTAACAAAAGCAAAAATCCCCAAAATAAAAAGTGGTTTTCACCACTATCAAAAGCAAAAAGTAAAATAAACAGTGGTTCTCACCACTACCAAAATCCCTTGCTCACCAAAACAAAAATGAGCAAATCCCTAGAGCAATTCAAAAATAAAAGAAAAGAAGGGAGTACTGAACTTGAATCCCTAGAATTCTCAGCATTTGACAACCATAAGGTGATCCTCATTATAGGTTGGGTGGCATCAAGCCTACCTAGAAATGGTGGTATCCTTACGCATGATGATATGTCTATCACATTAGCGACCTTCTTTTGTATAGACCAATGTTTGCTTGCGGATGAGCTAGCTTTTGGTAGCCTGTATTACCTAGTGGTCTAATCCAACTACGTACAAAACTCAGGATAATGATACTCATAGGGTGATCTTCAGTACAGATGGGCTGCATAAATCTTGTTTGGCACTAGGGTAACTTTATGCGTTATCATAACAATGAACTCACATGCACACATAGGGATATTGAATATCTTGGTCATCCTAGCAGATTTATACCTTGCCAAAAAGTCTTGCATGGTTAATATACAACTTTTGACTAGGTCACTAGAGTGTTTGAGTCTCATGAAAACCTCAAGGACATTCTATAACATCTTACTATGCATTCCATTCCATACCATTTTATCACATGTTTGTTAGTTTACATTTTCATAATCCATTACATAATCTTATGATAATATTAAAATGAATCGATGAATTTTGTACAATCTATGGTGCTAGCATCTAGTGTGTCAAATAGTATTCATAATTCATCATATAAATTAACAAATCATCCATTTCATTATGCATACACACATGTACATATCATCAAATAATATCATATTACAATACATGCATCCATGATAAGCATCCATAAAAGCATCAATAAAGTAAACATAAACATTGCATACATCTAATAAAGTAGTAAGGAAACACATGATGACAATAGAAAAACTCATATATATATATATATATATATATATATATGTATGTATGTATGTATAGGGGAAAAGATACATCATAATCCAAAAACTTCCCGTAGGCTACAATCAAGTGGGTCCTCAGACCTCACGCTCCCAAAATCCAAAAATAACCATAGAGTCTCAAAAGCCATGGTCATATAGGACCGACACCATGACTCTCACCCCCACCCTTGGTCATCACTCATTGAGAGCTCCTAGATCTGCTCTCCTTGATCCTATATCCTCATGGATCTAGGAGCCCCCATCCTCATAGATGACTACCCTGTACCACTCCTCCTACTCTATTGGGACCCACTAGTAGAAGGATGAGCTGGTAAGCACCCTCTAAGGTATGCTACCTCATCCTCCAAATCCTATGTGTATGCTATATCCTCTCGGTGATGATCCTGGTAGTCACTCAGTAAGGTCTAGAGCTGTGTCACCTCCTCCCATAGCCTGGCTACCTCACCACTACTAGATACCCCATGGCTCGAGCTCCCTACTCTAACCTATGATTAAAGAGTAGCTAACTCTACTGCCTACCTATCAATATCTACCTATGTAGTCTACACCTATACCTATAGGAGAGCCCTCTCCTCTATGTACTCCCTCCACTCCTATCTCCCTCTGATCAGCTCACCCTATAGCTCAACAATGGTGGCATCCCATGCTACCAACTATACCTGCACTCCTTGCTCATCAAAATCATCCTCAACATAATCATCTTGTTGATCCTCCATATCCATGGTATCCATCCACTCATCATCTATCTAGTGATGCACATGTCACTCACCTAAGTCTGGCTCCTCCTCATCTGGAGCCTCATCATGTCCCTCATCTGGAGCCTCCTCGTGAGCCTCCTCTATCATCATAGTTGTACCACCTCCTAGAGGTCCCTCCCCTCACCACTGGTGCATCACCCACTAGGAGTCATACTCTATTATGGTCCCTGCATCATCTAGCTCAAAGATACCCTCCATAGGATCTACCTCCTCTCCAACTACCTCCACTATAGGCCAAGTAAGTGTCCTCTCATCCCCATGATATCGGTAGATCACTGGCTCACTAGGCAACCCCTGGCATAGCCCAAACTACCACATCACTCGAGCATATGGGAAATACTCTCGCTCGGTCCCATGTTGACCAACTAACCATCTCCCTCATCGTACCTAGTGAAGTTACACCTCAACCTCAGGCCATGTTGGACAATCCCTGTATGGTCTCTAGATAACCTCCTCTACCCTAAGCCATGTAAATGACTATGCATAATGATCAATCATACCTGCATAGGGATGACTCTAACCCCTCTCTTAGTCTCACTACCATAGGATCCCATAGCCTATCTCCACATCCACAAGTTGTGCTCATGTCATCCAAGGTAGTCCCCATGGTTGATCCATAATAATATGTTACCATCCCCACACCTGTAGTAGAAATATGCATCCCAATCCTTTCCACCCATGGTAATGGATCTCGTACAACTCATCATAAAGTTGTGCTAGCAAAGTAGTGCCCCAAGCCATCACTAATGACCTCTCTATGGTGCACTCCACAAGTGAAAATGCCAACTCCAAAAGGTTCCATGGGAACCTGGCTCCTGATGAGTCTGGTAGCAACATGTTGGAGATAAGCATCATCAGTAAGGCATGTCTCATAGTCAAAACCTCTACCTCATACCATAGCTCCACTAGGATACCTCTACTAGGCAAGTCTCGTACTACCTCACACCAGTCCTCTCTGAAGTATCTCTACAAAATCGTATCTCTAAGATCTCGATGAGTAGACATAATCAGATGCCCCTCTATCAGAATATATAAAATCTGGTAGATGTCCTCTAATATCACTATCATCTCCCTAGTCAACAAGTGGAAGGTGTTGGTGCGAGGGTCCCACAGATCTATCAAAGTTTTAGGTAGGCTCTGTCTCCCAGCACTGGCTCTAACCATGTCACTTGTTTGAGACCAATGGCATCAAGCCATTTCTAGTCATCCTCTATCAGTAAGTCCCTAGTAGTCTAAAAGAGAGTCAAAAATTGATATCGACTCTTGATCACCTAGATAGAGGCAAGCAAGCTCAAAAAAATGCATCAAAAATACAGTAAAATTGCACAAAAATAGCAAAAATATAAAAAAGGGACATTTTTCTCCCAAATTCATGGTCATCCCACCTAGGTATGGCCCCCAAATTGGTAGCCATCCCACCTAGGGAGGACCACTAGTGTCCCACCTAGGGATGACCCCTAAAAATGCTCAAAAATGGCCTTCCTGGCCACCAAAAATAGGCATAAAACCTTATAAAAACACAAAAAAATGGAATAAAATTGCACAAAAACAAAAATTAAAGCACAAAATACTAAATGCTATCACTAATGAGGTTCATTTACTGATATTTAGTGTGTTTCGTTGGAAAATTTGAAAATAATTACATTTCCAAATTAAATAAAGTATAGGAGCAAATTCAGCCCTTACCCATCTCGCATGGCTCCACCACTCATCGAGTCTTGAGGCTGGATCATGGTGATTGTGGGATGGTTTCAGTAGTTCTCCACTTTGAAAAATCACTCTCCTACTCCTCACCTCTCAATCTTCCAAGTCAGAAGTGTGCAAATGAACTCATTTTTCCAATTTTGATCTTAAAAAGACCTAGAATAAGCATGGTCATCCTAGGGTGGGATGGATCAAAAATTGGCTGAATATACCACCCTAGGATGGCCATAAACTATGCAGCCATCCCACCCTAGGATGACCACCAAAAAATACCAAAAAATAGAAGAAAAAGCAAAGAAAATGGCCTAAAAACCACCAAAAATATGTCAAAACTGATAAAATTCACAAAGGATCAAGATGGAACCAAAATTGTTCATTGATGAATTGAAAAGTCTCTACTTAAATCCCCAAGAAGGCCATTGTGGTCGGACCACTCCATGGGAATGAGGTATTCATTTCTTTTCTTCCATGAAATATCAACAAAACCATCAAAATCCTAACAAAATTGATAAATTTTACAATGGGTAAAACTGAAGGAACCCTAATCAAGTCATATTGGTCAAGTGACTCATCACTTTCATCATTGGTCATGCCCTCATTGACTCATCACTTGAGGGGGTAGTCATAATTAATGAATTCATAATCAAAATCAACACTCAAACACTCAAAAGTGCAACTTGCATACATTCAAAAGAATCATTGCCAAAGATAAATTTCAAGCCTACGCTGGGGCAAATAATTCAGCACCAATTCAACAAAACAAAGTCTTGGTATCCTTGGAAGCCTTGGGACATGTATCCCAAAATAGGCTTATAATCCAAATAAGGAACCAAGACCAAGTATACCCTAAGCCCCAAATACTGCCATTGCAGTGTGGCTGAAAGGTATACCAAAATCAAATCCTTCAATTATGTCAAAAGCAAGGATTCCAAGAATGTATGCTCCTTCCATGATGGAGGCATCTAAATTTGGTTAGGTTACTGAATAACCTTAATCATTTGATAGTTTAGTCATCTATTTTTGCTCTATGCTCTATTTCACACAACACATCTCAAAAAGGGGCATCTGTAGACACTAAAATCATGTCAATCTGATTAGACTACAATGATGCACTCTTATCAACACCATATGGCCCCCTTGGGCAACCCTCAGGGGTTAAATAGTGGTCCTAACCACTTTTGGGAAGGTTTACCCCACTTTTGGGAAGTTTTGGGCCATGTAGCCATGGTCGTCCCACCCTAGGATGACCATAGTTCATGGTCATCCCACCCAAGGATGGCCACCAACAACCATCCCTAGGTGGGATGGCCATGGCCTAGGCCCCTCAAAAAGTCAAGGGTGGGACAAATGGCAATCAAATTCTACCATTTATCCTACCCAATGATTTATGATAGATTGAGGGCCTATCAAAGCCATCACAACCTACAAATTGGAGGCCCAAATTGGAGGCCTCTTCCACCCAATGCATGGCAAGGGTTTTGACAAGTGGTGGCACCTACCTTGCATGCCCCAACTTGCCCATTTGACCTTGTGGCCCTCTTGGGCTATAAATTGGAGTCATTCCACCCAATTTCAAAGAGAGGTCTTTGCAATAATTCACAATGAAGTGCTACCGAGATTCACTCTCCCTTTTACCCATGTATTTGCCCTTGGAATCTCCATCAATCGAAGGAGGTTTGCAAGTCATCCCCAAATACACAAATCCATTCCAAAACCCACCCATTTCTATGAATTAGATCACCAAATTTTATGACAACACCCCTAGGAGTAGTTTGAACCAGATCCTAGAGGAATTGGTGGTAAAAACCACTAGGTTTGGTGGTCATCCCCACTTGGGATGGTTAATAGTCCCAATTGGAACACCTAGGTATGACCATGAATCTACATACAATTTTGGGTCAATTTTAGTGTAGATCATTTCTAAAGTAGTTTATATACATCATACTAGAATTTGGTGAATTTTGGAGTAGTTTTGGACCTTCAATTAGGTTTTTCATTATGACAGTCCCAATTGGAACACCTAGGGATGGCCATAGATTCTACTTATAATTTCATTTCAATTTCTGCATAGATCATTCCTAAAGTAGATAATATACATTATGCTAAGTTTTGGTACAATTTGGAATAGTTTTGCATCACCTATTTCACCTTTTATATTCAATGTTGCATGCATATTTTTGAGTATTTTAGCGTGCAAGGAAGGAGCTACAAGTTTGAATATGGATAGATCATCACAGTGGTAGAAAAATCCCACTCTTCAATTCGTGAGTGCGAGGAAGACACTGAAAGTGCACCTTGAGTTTCTGAAAGGATTAGATCCTTTGAACATTGTAATGGATTGTATCAATTAAGAGCCCTCAAGGGGATGTTTTGTAACCGTGTATTTGGAAAATGGATTAATATAAAGAGAACCCCCATTTATTTCACTTATTTGTCATTATGCTTACATTAATGTCGCTTTTGAATGCTTAAATAGAACAATAGATGCATTTCATTTCCCTTTGCTAGGTGCACCATTTTTTTTGCTCTACAATAATCACAAAAACATCCATCACCAAGGGGTGATTAATGAATTTTGAAAGAAATACTTTTTTGTATTATATTACTTTATGCTTGTACAATTGTATCATAGTGTTTTTTCAAAAATATTGACTCTGAAGCCCAATTGAATAGCTAAGAAGAAAATTGAATGACAACAATAAATATTGTACTTGGCACAAAAACAAGAAAATAATAATAGTAATTATCACCAAAATATTAGTATTGGGGATCAAATGCATGTCAAATAAAGTGCTAATCTACATTAGACCAATGATGTTTACGAGATCTACCTAGATCACAAATAATGATGAAGTTTCAATCTGCACATTTGAGCTTAGGGTATACACATATTTTAGGCCTCACTAGGGTAGTATTCTTCAACATTGATAGATAACAAAATGAGAAAAAACAATAAGAATTAGGTTATTGCAAGTGACATAATGAAGGATTTCTTACTAGGCTAGGTCAAGAAAATAAAAAAATATAGGGAGTACAATAATCATAAGAATGGTGATTTCCTAAGACACCCAACCTAGGCCTAAGAAAACTATCAGTTGCAATCATATTTATTCATAGAGCTTCATTTTTTAGGGTGTATCTCACATTTCAGGTATCTCATTTTTTTTTCTTCACTTTATTTGCTTCTATCCATATTTTCACCATTAGTTTTAACTTCATACTCCATATTTTGGGTCTTTCTTTGGATTTTCTAGAGGTGTCCCATTCTCCATATATCCCCATGAACTATTTTAGTTTCATCAATTCCATTTAATTATCACCTATCGCTTGTAAATTTTAAAATAAACTTCACCATCCATTCCATCATCATAATTTTATTTCCTCTTTTCTCCCCATTGTTTTTTGGTTAAAATAATCCTATCTTTATAGTCCTCAATTGTTTTTCTCTTTTGTTTTCCTGGTTTATGTCAAACTTGTGTATTTATATGATATGTAAGTAGTCAGTTTGAGTTCTCTTTTTCATGAGGAAAAAATCCCTGTAAATCACCAAGAATGTGGGTATTTTAAAATATCACCTATATGCACTTTGGTAAGAAAGTGCAAAGATGGATAGTACAACAAAATCCAATAAAATCCAAACCCTATTAGTCTAAGTATGATAGTATTACCAAAATGGATAAGTATGAAATATTTGGAAACATATGTACTTGGTCAAAGCCCATCAAGGTCTCAAAAGTCTATTGCATGTAAGAACAAGAACATACCTATGTATTGGATACACTAAAAGAACTGCACCTGGCTGGAGTTTGAAGAGGTGCCAAAAATCCATCCTAGTGCTAAAGGTTATCGCATATAAAATTTGTCTATGTTGAAGTCAAATTTTTTTTTGTACCCACTTGGACCTTTTTAGGGTCCTAAAATTTTATCACATGCAAGAGCAAGGAAATGATTAAAAATAGGATATGCTAGAAGAACTGCACCTAACTAGAGTCTGTTAGGGTACCAAATATTCATACCACTATCAAATATTATTACGTATCAAATTTGGCTATGTTAGAGTTAAAAATTCTATACCTAGCTATAGCCCACTAGGTTCCCAAAAGGCTATCGCATGCAAGAGCAAGAAAATGGTTAAATATAGGATATACCATAATATATGCACCTAGTCGTAGCCTATCGGGTTACCAAATCTCCATTCCATTTATGGAGGTTATCACATATCAAATTTGGCTAACTATTTAAAACATAAAAAAATTGTACTGGATCAAATCCGGTTAGGATCCCAAAAGTCCATCACCCTACCTAATAAGAGGAATTTTTAAAGACTTCAACAATAGCTTTTATAAGCACCCAACTGCTATTAATGAGCAACATAAAAAAAAAACTATAATCCAACATCATCCTACCAACACAAGGGTAATCATCATCCAATAACACTTATTGAGTGAGACTACTTATTAGAATATCTTAATGGCGTAGCCTCTATCAAAGCCATCATGCAAGTGATAGGGTGGATAAACTAAAGAAGTCAATAGAAATCAACAAACCACATGTGAGGAGCAGGGTCAACATAACTCACGATGATGCAGATCCCAGGTAGGTCAACAAACCATGATTTGGTAGTTAGAACAACCATGTTTCTAAGTAGTTCAACAACCTGGTGAATATTCTAACATAAAAACAATCCATTTCTAAGACAATGATGCATTGCCAAATAAATACATTGTAAAAGGCTATAAACACTAGAATGTCGAATGAAAAAAAGATTGGCTCTTAGGATTTTACAATTTGCATGTAAGAAGGAGTTTTGCATATTAATACAAAGGGGTTGCTATCTGGCCTCTAGTTCAATTTAGTCATAGAATGTGTATGTATAAATGATTACATATTTTTAATTTAATCTTGTTGAATGCTCTAATTTATGATACATTTGCTTTTTATGGAATTCATAATTTTTTAAGCTAAATTATAATGAAATCAAATATTCTATGATTGATATTAAAAATGGATGGTATGTTAGGTAGTTCATTTAATTTAAATATTTATCTTCTATTATGCATGTATCTTGATGTGGCTTAATCTGCAACACTATAAGTTCTAGCTTCAGCTTTGTTAACTTCTCTCAGCACCCTTTTCCCCCATATTTTAGAAACAATTAGCTTGAAATTCAAAGGAAAAAACACCTCTAGATATTGACCATTAAAGATTCACAATTTTTATGATCATTCAATATTGGTCAAGGTCTGTGGGTGCACAACCTTTTCTTAGATAGATTTATAGACCAACACCTGGTCTTGGTTCTCTTCACAACATAGGGGAACAATCCCTTTTATATGGGGTATGGACATGCCAAATGACACCTATGGATGGCACCATGGTGTCTATGGGAGGAGGCATTATGGATTTCATATCTCAATGTTTTAAGTTTAATCCATGTAGATTTGACTATTTTGGAGGAAAGACAAATTTTATCCTGCTTGAAAATTATACATATACAATATCTCTTGATCACATTTTTCTTATCCCAAATCCATGAATGGTATATCTATTTATGCTTTTCATTAGGGGAAATATGGTATGTGTTCTATTAGCACCCCCACTTTTTTGTTGATAGATCCAAGCTCACATTCTTCTATGAAAGATGCTAGCTCACCACCACCTAAATTTGTATAGATAGACCAATTAATGGAGCTATTTTTAGGAATATTATGTGTTTGACTCATGTGCCTCCATATTTTTCAAGTTCATGGAAAGAGCATAGGTATTTTAAGAGTGATGACTTTCCCTCTTCACACATTGGTAATTATGGTATGTTGCTTAGCAGATGAGACTTTGTACAAAGGAGACTTTAGTTCGATTCTCGTCAAGGGCATTTAGAAACTTTTTGTCCATAATGTGGGTTTTAAACTAAATCCTTGGGCAATGTGACTATTTTTGGAACCACAAGGATATTTTCTATATTTTTAAATATTTTTCTCCAATAAAAACCAATCATGTATCATAGTCAAAGTGGTTTAAGAGGTCTAAGATGAAAAAACTAGTGGACAATTTCAAAAATTCATGGATCATTAAGTGGAAGCAAACAATTGGTTTTCTTTTTTCTAATATTTTAGGATTTAATTATTTTTTGGGGGATTATTATGGTAAAGCTTTTGAGAGTTATACTTTTGCATATAGAATCATTTTGAGTCTATTTTTTAAATTGCAAAGTTTTTTGAGCTTTATGTATTGGTGACATCAATTTGTAGACCCATTCCTATGGTTGGGTCCAAAATGTGTGAAATAATCCTCAAGTCCTATTACATTTTAAAAGGGAAACATTGCATTTCTCTATGTAATAAAAATATTTATCTTAATTTATTGATAGATATAGATGGATTTGTAACAATAATAATAGGTTTTGAGTCTTTTAGAGGCTTGTAAGAAATGATTTAGAATGTGCTTTAGCCAATCCCTCTTCCTCCTTTGGGGTGAATTATTTAGCTTATTAATGAAGATATAATTCTTATGATCTCTTACTTCTATTCTTTGTCCAAGTACTCTTGAGATTTTGTTACAACCTTTATTTTAAGCAGGTTCATGCAAAGTCTTTTTTTATGATTGAAATTAGGTGGTCCATGGGAAAGAGGAAGTATTAAAATAGGATTATGTATATTGTGAATGAAAAATTTATACTTTCAAGACATACCTTATATGAAAATTTAATATTGAAATAACTTATATTTAAAGGAGGTGGTGGTCTTGAGATTTTTTCATCATTTGAAGTCTTGAAAAAAGTGTTTTTTGGATGTGTGGCAATGTCTAATAGTGGAAGTGGTGACTATGGTCAATCCTAAGGAGACTCTTGTGCAATAAATATTTTAATGTAGAAAATTTTAGATGATAGGAGAGGACATCCTAATGAGTCTACCTCAATATACATAGGTCCACTAGAGCATCCATTATAGGGTTAATATTATTATTACTAATGTCTTCTCTCCTTGGTCCCTTAGTTTATATTATGGGAGTGTTGAAAATGTAATCTAATTCATGGCTAAGAATGATACTGAACACAATGGAAAATAGGTTTTTTTCTATTATATATATGTGTGTGTGATAAAAAAGAGTTACAAGAGATTCTAATTTTTATGATTTTTTCTTAAAAGGCTACAAAGAAGGATTCTACAAGGTGAAAATCTATTTTCTTCAATGAACAAGTCAACAACACCCTGAATAAGTCTTCCAAGGATCCTCAAATTGAGTGGGATTAATACTAGTGTGTGTGGGTAAAATTTTGGACCCTCTTCACTCACTCTCCTTTGTAAAATATGATGCCTTTACACTAGTGGTCGAGTAGAAGATAGAAGCGACAACATAAATGGGCAACGACAAGCAGAAGGTAGGTAGAAGGATGTTCAAGGAGGAAGAGTGAAAAATAAAGTGGGTGGAAATATAGTATCTAAATTCAGGTGGTGGTATTTAAAAAAACCATCCACTCATCAAGCAAAAAATTTGACCAACCAGTTAGGTAGAAATATCGTAAATCTCCGCTCGAGAGGAAAACAAAATCCCTTGCACATTATTGGGTGGAACTTTGGAATGCCAATAGGGAGAAAATTTGGTGAAGGTCTTCCATCATTCATAATACCTCCATGGGAGGAAATTTGTTATCTAATGAAGCAAGTAAAGCAATCGCTTGACATCTAGACTACTACCATCATCTAAAATTTTAAAAGAGAATGGTGTTAATTCTTGTACTAGTCATTCATGCACAAAGGTGTTGAATTGAACTTTGAAAAACCTAAGGTAATTAAAACTAGTCATTCATCACCTAAATAGATGGCCATTGATCGATTTAAGGGATATAATAGATGATACTTAATGATCTATGTAGAAATGAAAAAATAATTGAGGGTTCAGATTGACATAGAAGCACCTACCTCCCTTCCAGAAGATCATCATTATCTCAAGGAGTAGTGTACCACCTGAGCATCTATCTACTTCAATGCCATCTTCCTGCATAGCACCATTAATGCTTGTATTTTGAATTTACTGTAATTTTTTTATAAATAGCGAAATGCTAGCCATTCCAAAGGGTGACTCTTTGGCCATTACAATTCATATATATTACTTCTTGTCATTTGTAAATATAAGGATATTACTGCTTGGTCTCTAATATAGCCCTCACATATATGTGTTTGAGTTAATGTGTTTATTTTTACTTTGGATAGCTAAGTAGATCTCATTTAATTATTCTATATAAATTTTGTGGGTTTTTCTTAGTAGTTATGGAATTCATATAATTATCGGGTTGAGGGTTTTATTTATAC